>SNQJ01S0072118.1:31859-64933 GCA_010110895.2 Picea sitchensis | reverse complement strand
ACACTGGGTGAACCATGTAAATCTGTGTCTCTATTGTATTGTGTATCTTCTGTGTTTTGTTTCCACATTTGTTTTATTTTATTGCTCCACGGTCCTGTTTTTCTAACACTATTTCCCCTACACCAAAGTGAGCCTATCTCCCCTAGGGTTTTTTTCCTTGAGGCCTTATTGTAGCAACACCTCAAGGCTTAATCCTCCAGTCCTTAGACTTATTATCTTCCTTGATCCTTCAGCTCTTACGTCCTCCCTTTGAATCCATTAACCCTAGGAAACACATTGATCTAAGACCTAGCCTGTGAGTATTATGATCAAAACCACTCTCAATACTTTAAATGAAACCCTAGCATAGGACTAACCCTACTAACTAAGTGTTGTCGCCATATTTTTCTATAAATATCATTGAGTAGCTAACGTTTCACTTTTGAGCAATTGAATGGTTGATTTAAGGGAATTACTTGAATTAAGTGTTGATTATCAAATTGAATTCCACGTTATCTCATCATTTATTGAAGAAGTGACATTTATTATCATTGTTATTTCATAAACATTGACTTTGTCAATATTTAATTTTCAATTGCCTATATATGTATCAGATAGTCATTACTTCATGAAGTACTAACCAAGTGAGAAAGCTTGCATATATCAATTTCTTGTTGCTTTGTCTTAGGCAGGTATATCTCACTTTTGGGTTATACTTTATTATTGGTTGTTAGCCAGACTATCTTCTCAGTGGTGACTTGTGAGGGGGGAAATTCATATTTGTCTTACAATCCTTTTCTTTCTCAAAACCCCAGGTCATCGGGGACATCTCCCCTAGGCATTACCTCCCTAAATAGAAAGAACCATCCCATTGAGGCGACATTGGGTGGGATTGGTTCCAGTTATGCCAGTTTGACTGATCTTCATCCATTTACTATCCTGACTACAAACTACGTGATAACATGCAATACTGACTCCATCCCAAAACCGATTTGGAAAGGAGAAAAACAGATAGCAGTCTTGATTGAGGTTTGATAAGCCCAAAGTGTCGATTACAACATCAAATTCCAATTCAACTTGGTCGAACTAATCATTCGTTGAAGAATAGTATTGACAGAGTTACTAACAACCTCCACTTGAACATTCTCTTGTGGGTAGTAAGGTGACAAATGCTCTTGCTTAAATCCTAGTTTTGATGTTAACTCAAACATCATGTTGTTCTGGAAGTGACTGCCATGGTTTGTGACTATCTCCTTTAGAATACTGAACCTAGCTACAATCTTCTTAAAAATAAAATTTGCAGTCATTTCTCCGTCATTGTTGAATGCCAACATAGCCTCAACCAAATTAGTAAAGTAGTCTACTGATATGATAATATAGCGATGCCTCCTAGATGAATATAGGTGGCATGTAGTAAAATCAATTCCCCACTTGGTGAAGGGACCAAAATAAATAACTGGAAACATGTGAGAAGGGTGTGACTGCATCTTCCGAGAGAAGATCTGGAATGGGTGACACTTCTTGACTGCCTCTACACAATCTTTGATCAACAACGGCCAAAATTATCTGACATGAAGAATATTCTGTGTTGTTTCCAACCCAGACAGGTGACCACCACATGCTCCAGTGTGACAGTCATTCAACATAAGTTCTATATCTTCGTGAGTGAGACAATGACATAGAATTCAATCCACCCCTCGATGATATAAAGTATCATCGATGATAAGATAGTTTCTCTCTTGATGGTGTATTCGTCGACACTCATCACGAGAAGTAGAAGACAGGCACTTCAAAGTTTGAATATGCACAAGTATATCTCCATACCAAGGGTTTGAAGATGAAATAAGTAAAATATCTTGATTGATCAATGACTCTTCGGGAAAATTGTTACCACTCTCGACTTTAAGTTTCGAGATTAATTTAGCAAATACCAAGGACTTCTTAGATTTCATCGAAACAAAATCCAAGTCAAATTCTTGCAGGATGACTATCCATCGACTGATATTCCCTCCGATGAAACATCGTGTTAACACATATTTAAAAGGTTTACGATAGATACGATGGTGTTCTTGCGAAGTAACATGTAATGAAGGAACCATTGGATAGAATGAAAAGCTGTCAAAGCAAGTTTCTCAACATGTGTGTAGTTGTGTTCCAGTCCTACCAAGCCTCCACTATGATAATAGATAACATGCTCTTCGAGTGGGTCATCCTCTTGGACCAAGACCATGCCAATAGTAGACTCTATGGAAGACAAATAGAATAAGAAATCCTTTCCATAATTTGGAGGATTGAGTAGAGGGGAAAACATCAGAGCACATTTCAATGCTTTGAAAGAGCCTTGAGTCGCTTCATCCCAATAGAATGGGACCCCTTTCTTTAAGAGATGGATAAACCCTTTAGTAATCTCGGCATAGTTGGAAACAAAATTCCAAATAAAGTTGGCTTTCCTCTATAGACATTGAAGATGGGGGAATGTGCACGGTGGAGGAAATTGAACTATTTCCTCAACCTTGAGAGGATCGATCATGATTGTTTTAGTTGACCTGATAAAACATAAGAAGCGACCCGATGTTACAAAAAACTACACTTATTCGAATTAAGGTGAATCTGATAGTAGTGACACCTCTCAAAAATAAGTCGTAAATGAGTGGGATGATCGGATCTCTTATGATATCAGGATTCTATATCATCAAAATACACCTCGACTATGTGTTTGAGGTCATGGAAGGAAAACGACATGGCCCTCTGAAAGGTGGCTTCAACATTCTTTAGGAAAAAAGTAATTTTCATGTATGTGAATGTACCCCAAGGACATATAAACTCCATTTTATGTTGGTCCTCGGGCTTGATCTGAATCTGGTTGTACCCGGAAAAACTGTCCATAAAATAAAATACCTCACAACTCCCACATTCATCGAAAATCTAGTCAATGAATGGGTTGGAAAATTATCTTTCGGGAAAGATTTGTTTAGATCATGAAAATAAATACATATGAGGATCATACCTTTCTTTTTGTTGACAGGAACAATGTTCGACACCGATTCTGACAATTGCACTAGACAGATGAAACTAGCCTTGATGAGTTTCTCTACCTCAGCGTTGATCGTGGTTGCCTTGCGAGGATTCACTGGGTGAATCTTTTGTCAGACATGCTTAACATCGGGGTAAGTTGTGATCTTGTGTTTGACTATATGTGGGTCAATGCTTGGAATATCCTCATAAGACCAGGAAAAGACGTCACAAAACTCTCTAAATAATTCAGTATAGATATGGATCTCTAAAACAATCTTCTCTGACGAAGATGTTTTCCACGACACCAGGGGTTCTGGAGATGTCTATAGGAATTGTTTCAGATATACTTTCCATGTTTCCCTCAGCATAGATTTTTTGCATGGCCAAAGGGTTAATAGGACAAGGGGCATCTCCATTCATGGTCGTAGTTAAATCTCTTGCCTCTACTCTCCTCATATTGGGTAAGAAATAAGATATGTGGTGAATATCGTCCCATGGTCTATCCGGCCAGGTCATTGCCTCCAAAATTTCCTCGTCAAATGGAAAGACTAAGTCCAAAGGATCATGAGTGGTGAGAGATTATTGAGCCAAAATAGTCTTGAGAATGGGATCTAGCTCCTGTGGGGGAGCCGGATCAGGTTTGGTCGAGGCTTGCTGAGAAATACTGTATGCAACCTCAACAACAGATAAGGGAATAGCCATTTCAGGGTGCTCTACCCCTTCCATAAAAGCCGATGGGGAAGGTAAAATCCACGGGTCATTAAAGTAACTCATTCTAAAATAAGAAACTTGAAAGATCACAACCTTTGGTTGGTCAGGGATAGACAAAATAAACTTGACATCATTAGTAGGAAGTGGATAATCAAAAGTCCCCATTAAAGATGAAAACAATCTGGCACCTAAGTTGATGGTACCTGGCTGCGGGTTGTCAATCATCAGTATTGTGGATGCTCCTAATGAAGGGTTGGGATGGGAGAAGGATAACTGATCAACGTTGATGATCCGATCTTTGTGAGGAAAACATAAGACCCAAAAAATGATGGATACAATCATTGTCGTAGGGTAGGTCCAACTCCATCCTAATAAAATGTTTTAGTCGAGAGGCGCATCAAATACATCCACCTCAACACACATGGTTTTTCCCTCAAAGTACACAGGGAAGGAGAGAATTATGCCATGTGGTTTAAACTATCGACTGTCAAAAGTGGTTAGCAATGTGGACGACAGAGACAACTCTAGTTGTCCAATGGCCTTCCAACATGCCAATGATATCACGCAATTTGAGGCACCTTCATCAACCACTGTATGGAAAATGTTCTGTGTCAATGATTTCGTGGCATACACCACTACTATCCGAAAAGCAACATGGGGAGGAAGATGAGGTTTATAATATGTAGGGTAAAAAATAATCATTCCCGAGTTAGTAGTCTTGGACGCTCCCAAGGAAAACAACAATTCTTTTCTCTATGAGGGGAGACTCTGGAGGACATCCAAAACAAACATTTCACAAGGAGTTTGTGTGAGATCCTCCATGATGGAGTAATTCTGAGTAGCCCTTGTGTTTAGGTTGTGAGAAGCATTTTTAAACGCACCCTTAGAGATGCGAGTCATAGTTTCTTCCATAGTATTCTCAATTTTAAGAGGAGGTTGTGGGTTGTAATCTTCTTTTCCCTTCTCAACAGATTCTGGAATTCCATAATTATGAGCCCTGGTCTATAGATGAGCATCGTATTTCATCATATAAAATTTTATGACTTTGTTATTAGCATTAGGTGCGGGGGCTCCCTAATTTCCCACAGGCACATTCGTGGATGAGGAATATTGAGCCATATTTTGTCGTTGTGGAAAAGGGTTGGTTAACACGGTAGGATGTTGTGCCAATATCTTTTGGGCTTCCTCAAGCCAAGGGAATTGGTGATTCAAGTGGTTGTCCTTGAAAATATTACACAGGAACTTTACCTTCCTCTTTTCATTTTTACCCTCGCCAACATTATTCGCATCCTTATTATCCCCCTTACCCTTCTTGTTTTTAGATTTCCTCTTTCCCTTGGATTGTTGGTTACCCTTTTGATTCGTCGATTTCACACTGTGTACATCCGACATTTGGGTTACATGGGAAACCAAACTAGGAGTTTTATTGGCCACAGTCTGTTGTATCGATAACTGCTATAATTGATTAGTCAACTGATTTGTGGGCTTGCTATATGCCGAGCCTACTATGCCATCTGTGTGAGGCCCATACTTCCTTTTTGTCTTGTCAAAATTCAATCGTGGTGCGTCTGATAGGATCTCATACAATATACCATATTGAGAGTAAATCAACTCCAGTTGTTGGGCTCTCATGATAGTCTCTTTTTCAGAAAAAACCTTGGATGTCGTGACATATTTGGATACACAAGGAACCAAGTTCTTTAGGAACCACTCAAGAAAAAATGCGGGAGGGACCTTAACTTTGATCAAGCTCTTTCTTCGATTCCCTTCTTCGATGTGATCTGAGATATGGACTTATTTTGTTTGCGGACTTATTTTGTTTGCTCGAAGTTGACTAACAACTCGGTGTCGGCATCATATCTTACCAGTAACTAGAAATGATTTAAGAAAACCATAGCCAGGTCATTAAAGTAAGCGTACTTTGAGCTATCGAGATCCATATACAATTTCGCGGCACCCCCTATAATAGTGTGTTTAAACAAACACAATTTAACGTAGTCATCCTTTAATGAGTTGGATGAGCACCATAAACAAAATTTTGTAACATGATCACTTGGATATTCGCCAGGCTTTCCTTTAAACTTAGGGGTGTCTGAGGGAAACTTAGTCTCCATGGGGGGGCAATGTTGATCATGATATATCAGGTCATTCAACAGCCTCGAAAAGTCTGACAAATGCAAAGTTGCCAGGAAAGGTAGTCTAGGTTGTGGTGGATTAAAAGGACAAGAGGGGCCTGGATTTTGACTGGCACCATGTTCCTAGGAAAATTTTTCCTACTGGCTAGGGTTTTGGTAGAAACCATGGTGGCCTTGGCTAGTAAAAGGAGTTTGTACTTGATTCTGCATCGTCCATTGATTATCATAGTTGGATGACATGGATTCTGTAGGTATTTATCTCTGCACAGTATTCCAAAGACCTTGGTAGGGCATGCCCCTAGCCGAACTTCCTGGCATAGGTACTAAACCATGCATGGGGTTCCACTGAGTGTGGGAGGGTTTTCCTCTGATCGGAATCCCTTGCAAAGGAAATGATTCTTTCTAGGGATTTCCAATACCTTGCGAAGAGTAAACTCATGTCATCGCTCCCTATGATGGAATGCAATCTTTTCATAGGGTTTGGTTGACCAAAGACGGGGTTACCCCCTACCGAGAAAGAATATGATAAGAAAGAGTTATTTATAAACACACCAAACAAATAAAAAGTCATAGACCCTACCACAGTCATATAGGATTGAGGTCCAAGACTCCCCCCACTGAACAAAATAGAGCTGATTTTAAGCTTGATTGACTGTTGGAAAGAGCCTCCGAGTGAAGGATATGGAGGAGGGATATGACCCCTGTTATCCCCCACTTTTAGGGATAACTAAGGAGATTATGTCTTGAGGCCCACAGGTCCTAGACATGGAGTACCGAGAGCCAGATTAAATTGAGCATGGATCTGGAGGGCCCATATTTTATTCCTTTCAGTGCCTCCACTTTATTAGCAACAACAACATCCATCACCTTGGCTTGGTCCTGTATCATAGATGGTTCTTTCTCCACGAGGTAATGAGTCCGGGTATCATGGTATGTGTCACTCTGATCCTCAAAACCTTTGAATATGTGCATCTAGTTCTTTTTGTTTCTAACGGGTTCTTGGATATTATACTCATCCACTTGACCATGTCTAGGGGGAATGAAAGGATGCTCTAGTAATCCTGTGCCCATAGGTTTTGATTTTCCATTGGGGGGATTTCTGAAAATTCATCGTCCACTCCCGTCATACTTACCACTTTCCATCTTGTTTCCCTCTCATCCATCCTATTACATTGGTCTGTGCATTGGGTTGGCCAATCATTTAAGGTTTTCACCTTGCCTTATAGGAAGAAGGGGATAAAGGCCCAGAAGATAAAAGCAACTGACAAAAGATAAAATCCTAAATTTAAAACCTCGATATGCTTCTCTCGGGGATCCCTGAGAAAGAAGTAAAAGCATTATTAGCAAGAAACAAGAGGGACCCATAAAAATAATAAAACAAGACCTAGTCAAAGGATAGGGGGTCTCATCATGAGTCAAACTATTAGTTCCATGGGAACCTAGAGGTATGACACTACTAGCAACTAGTTACCATGCCAGGGTAGTGGCTCTTGGTTGCATGGCCAATAGAAAGGGGGTCTCATCACGAGCCATCCTTCTCATCTCCGTGAAAGGGCTTGTGGGTAACATTGCCACCACTGGTCACCACGCCAGGGAAGTGTCCCCTGATTAGCTTCTTGAATAAAAAGCAATAAAGACTAAAGAATAAAGAATAAAATGCATGAATGGGCCTGGAAATATTTGCATCCAGGACATGTGCATCTTGCCTTATACAAAGGCACCCATATGTAAGCCCTGCATTTCCCTGTTTTCACTGCACCACTTGTCAGGACATCCTTTATCCACCTCACCCATTTACATGAATTGGATTTAATATCTTCCCGAAACATCCCTTTTCTAGTGGACACTAGCCCAATAGGACACCTTGTCACTTCCTCCAAACTTTCCTTGTAGATTTGTATAATTTCTTTGAGCACTTGACTGGGTAAAAGGGGTTTTATGCACATGTTTAATAATATTGATGATTAGATGTTATTGAAATTGATATGATCCCTGTGACTTATGAGCCTATGGAGGGAGTATCTGTTGATGTGCAGTATCATACCCGATGGACAAGTACCACATTGGACAGGTACACATGGGGATATGTTTAGTTCGGATCTCCATGGGGCTGAAGAGCCCACTAGATGGATGTTGAGACACCAACAGAGGGAAGAGATAGGACATAGGGGTTTTCACCGGAGAAGAGGAGGAGATTCCACATAGGCACCTTGGCAAAGCCTTACCTAGGGGAGTTGTGCCCTCTCCACTGGAAGGTTAGCCTTGGAAGGCCCATAACGTCACCCAACAACCCCATGACATCATCCAACATTATGGACATTTTGGGGAGGCAATTATGGTAGTGTGGCACATGTGGTATCTTAGAGAGGCCCAAGGAGGGATAACGTTTTGCTCCAAGATGCCTATGTTTCCCTAAAAAGGGATAACGTCACCTTAGAAGGGGCATGACGTCTTAATTTTTTCTTGATTAGGATTTCATTATGAAATTTTAATGTAAAACAATATTATTGTGTATTTTGGCCTTGTCGGCCTTTTGATGACCTAAATTTTAATTAAAGTCATTGGTATGGTATATATTGAGGATTTTCACTCTCATATTTTCATCATATTTCACTCACCACTTGTTGAGGTATGAAATTTTCGGCCCTCATTAGGGTTATGGCTGAAATTGTGGCACACTTGTTGAAGGAAGCTTCTTTTTGGTGATTCTTGGCAATTTTCTTGGTGGAAGGTTTACAACTAGGGTTTGGCTACATGAATGCTTGGTGGATGTAAGTGAATTTATGCAAAACACTTATGTATTGGATGGTTATGGTATTGTTTACTTGCATTTTGTTATTATAATTTGTTGGATTAAACCCTAGGTGAAAAGCACATGTTGGTGTCCTTGTCTCATGTCCCTACTAAGTTAAGAGTCATTTGATTTGCTGAAGTTAGATAGAGCCTTGCCATATAACCACTCTACCTCTATTCTTCTAGCCTAGCCATTTTATCCTTATTGTTGAGGTAAGAAGGATGAAAACCCATCAAGGCCTAGGGTTTCTACACCTTGGTGAGTCGTTTTCCCCTAAGGTTTGATTGATGAAGCCTTTCCTTAGTGACACTTCATCTTCAAACTCTCTTGTCTTTAGCCCTATCAATTTTTACCCAAGCTAGCCATTTTCATCTTTCCAATAAGCTAAAGAAGGAGGAGAAAGCACTGAGGCCTAGGGTTTCTACACCTTAGTGAGCCTTTCTTCCCTAGGGTTTCATTGTTGAGGCCTTGCCTTAGCAACACTTCAACATTTAACCCTCTAGTCTTTAGCCTTATCACTAATATCACGACCCTTCAACTTTTGCATCCTTCTTGACTCCATTTTCCCTAGTAACGCACTGATCTAAGACTTCCTATGTTGAGTACCTTGATCATACATAACTTCTAATACTTTGAACAACTACTAATCCTTCTAACCCTATATTAGACTAACATTTACTAACCTTGTTTTTTTCGTCATCTATTTTGTGCTATAAACATATCCGCACAACATTTATTGTGTCTTTAAAGAAATTGGAAGATTGGCTAAAGTGTTGCTTCTAGTATTGATATTGTTACATTGATTTCCATTGCTCATTAGCATTTATTGTGAAGTGATATATATTATAATCATTTGTATTGTACATCGTTGAATTTCTTCATCAATATTGCTTATAAATTTCTTTATATCAAAAGTCCTTGATTATATGAAGTACTAACCGACAAGTAAGCTTGCACATGTATAGTTTTGTTGTTGTTTTGTCTTGGGCAGGTACATTGTTTGGTTATTAATTATCTTTATTGGTTGATTAGACAAGACGTTTTGATCGGTGGTGAATTGTGAGGGGGGAATATTATACTTATCCTTTCAAGCCTTTTCCTTCTCAAAACCCTAGGTCACTGGGGACGTCTCCCCTGGGCATACCATCCTAAACAGAAATAGCTTTCCCATTGAGGTGACAGTGGTGAGATAATCTCAGTTATGCTAGTTTTCCCTCCTTTCATTTTTCTTTTACCTTAACTACAAACTATGCGATAACATTTTTGGGTCATTGTCGGGGAACATTGAGTCAATTCTCCTAAAAGATGACACTTTTCGGTAAGCCTTGCCTCAAAAGTCTTTATCTTACAAGCTTACCTGACGACTCCACTAAGGGGGATTCCCTTATTTCTTTGATAATTTCAAGAAAATTATCTAGCAACTCCACTGATGACAAATCCAACTATGACTTCTCAATGGGACCCAGGGAACTTCAAGCCTTTGGACATGGGTAAAATCCTGGGATACCCTCGACAAATTCCCCCGAAGTACGAAAAGTGGCTCCCTAGATTCACTGGTAGTGATGGGGAAATACTCGACTATCACATGAGTAATTTATAGGCTTTCTTTAAACTCCACCCTATTAGTGATGATGCAGAAGACTTGGTAATGAAACGTTTCTTTGCCAGTCTGCATGGAAATTCTAGAAGATGGTATGATAATCTTCCAGCCGCTAGCATCACATCTATGGACCAGTTAGAAGAAACCTTTCTCATGAGTTGGGGAATGAAATTGGAAGATATCCAATTATTACTTAAATTACTCGAATACATAAGACAAACTAAGGATGATACTGTCAAGTATTCAGGGGTTAGGTTTTGGATGTTTCTATACTAGATTCCTAGAATCCATTGTCCTGAAGCCAAGTACCTTGTGTATCTCTATACCAATGCACTTATGGGGCATTTGAGATTCCTCCTCGATAAAAAGGGTCCAAAAAAACTCACAGAAGCTTATAAAATGGCTATAAAAATTGAGGCAAATATCTCATTGTTCAAGAAAGGACATCCCTTTACCCCAGATGCCTTTAGTTTGAAGAGATTAGTTTCCCTTGAGATCTTTACTGAAAATTCACAAGAAAGAAGGGAACAAGTTTTCAAACAACATAATGAAGACATGGTTGAGGAGATTGAACCTAAGAAAAATGATGAAGTATCAACCTGTGCTCCTCCTTCTGATGAATCCGTCCACAAGCCTTTTCCGCCTGCACAAAAAAATGATGATGAGGTTAGTTTCTCTCCTTTTCAGGATCCCAATGACACTTTTTTCTATGATTCAGAAAGTGAAGGAGAAATGGAATCCTCGAACGAAGTAGATATTCCTTTCTATACAATTGAATATGAAGGGGAAGTTCATGAGGATGAAACAATGATGCATGTTGAAAACACCCAAGTCCTCGAAGCTCCTACACAAGAAGAAACAATAAGTTACCCTCCTCCCCAAGATTTTGATGATTCTCTACTTTATGATGGGGGAGATCAGGATGAGATAAATGAGTCCTTGAATGCTTCAAATCCTACATGTTATGATACAGATAGTGACATGGTTGATAACATTGATGAGTTCATACATGTTGGGAGACGTAGGTGGGATGTAGTTTTCTATGATATGGATCCCATTTATGACATTGACAGTCATTTCCAGGTGTTGCCTTTACGATTATCACAGTAGGTTACTCTTGACCAATGGAAACAAGAAGATGATATTACCAATACTTTCCAAACACCCAAGGTTGACCTAGTCACGTATTGCACTAATACTTTTCAGTTTTACCTTGAGGTTTTTGATGAATACTCTGAGCACTTGGATTTATTACATGAAGAAAATTGTAAAACACCGTTGTGCTCAGGTCTTGATAGGAGTAAGGACATTGTTTTCTTGAAGAAGGACCCTTGTGATGACTTTCCCATGCCTCCTCCAATTAATTTACTTTGTTGTGTCTCTAGGGGTGTAGTTGGGAAATATGTCTTTGATATTTAATTTCCTTTGGTAAAAACCCTAGAGTCCAAGGGTTCGTTGAATACTACAAGTTTAAGTCTGTCATCTCAGTTTTTCAACTATCCCTTGAGATTTTTCCAGTCATCTACTAGACCCTTGACAATCCCTTTCAGGGATTCAGATTATGAGAACGTCCTAGGTAGCCAGTTTGCATACCTTTTGAGTCAATTTTCTGAACCTTTGACTTTTCATGATCCCTTCCTGAAGTGGATTGAGCACTTTCCTCAGAGAATGACTTGGCATGTTTGTATCCCTCCCACTCACCTCCATGAGTTAGAATTTATTATTTCTGATGATACGATACATTTTCTAACCCATGTTATTTTTGTGCTTGACTTATCACTGTTTTGGTTTATGATGAAGCACAAAGGTAGGTATTGAAGGACACTGCTAGATTGGTTTCACTAGTCATTTGAATACATCTAACATCCAACCAACAGGTAAGTATAGGTAAGTAGGTAGGCATTTGCATTCACTCTATATACCGTTTTCATTTCATACTAGAGTAATTTTCTTTCACATTTGTACATATGATTGCTTTCATTTTCATATATATATGAGATGGGGGTGATATCACCACCCAAAATGATTACTGGTAGTTTCTATTGAGATCAAGAAGGTCACATGCTATGCCATAGATTTTGAGGTTCTCATGTGCTCTATAGTGAGCACATGTCCCCAAGTTGGAGCCAGATGTTATACCCCACTTTTAGGGATAACTAAACAGATTATGTCTCGAGGCCCACAGGTCCTAGACATGGAGTACTGAGAGCCAGTTCGAATTGAGAATGGCCCTGGAGGGCCCATATTTTCTTCCTTTTAGCACCTCCACTTTGTCAGTAGAAACAACATCCATCACCTCGGCTTGGTCCTATATCAGAGATGGTTCTTGCTCCACGAGGTAATGAGTCCGGGTATCATAGTATGTGTCACTCTGATCCTCAAAATCTTTGAATATGTGCATCTAGTTCTTTTTGTTTCTAACGGGTGCTTGGATCTTATACTCATCCACTTGAACATGTCTGGGGGGAATGACAGGATGCCCTAGTAGGCCTGTGCCCATAGTTTTTGAGTTTCCACTGGGGGGATTTCTGAAAATTCATCGTTTGCTCCCGTCATACTTACCACTTTCAATTTTTTTTCCCTCTCATCCATCCCATTACATTGGTCTGGGTATTGGGTTGGCCAATAATTTAAGGGTTGCACCTTGCCTTGTGGGAAGAAGGGGCTAAAGGCCCAGAAGGAAAAAGAAACTGAAAAAAGATAAAAGCCTAAAATTAAAACCTCGATATGATTCACCCAGGTATCCTCGAGAAAGCAGTAAAAGGCTTCTTAGCTACATGAGGTAATGAGTCCGGGTATCATGGTATGTGTCACTCTGATCCTAAAAACCTTTGAATATGTGCATTTAGTTCTTTTTGTTTCTAACATGTGCTTGGATCTTATACTTATCCACTTGACCATGTTTGGGGGGAATGATAGGATGCCCTAGTAAGCTTGTGCCCATAGGTTTTTAGTTTCCACTGGGGGGGTTCATGAAGAGTCATCGTCTGATCCCATCATACTTACCATTTTCCAACTTACTCCCGCTCATCCATCCCATTACATTGGTCTGGGCATTGGGTTGGCCAATTATATAAGGGTTTCACCTTACCTTGTGGGAATAAGGGGATAAAGGCCCAGAGGGTAAAAGAAGTTGGCAATAGACAAGATCCTAAAAAATAAAGCCTTGATATGCTTCGCCCAGGGATCCCTGATAAAGAAGTAAAAGGATTCTTAACAAGAAACAGAGGGACCCATAAAAAATAAAATAATAAAACAAGACCTAGTCAGAGGATAGGGGGTCTCATCACGAGCTAGCCTGTTAGGTCCATGGGAACCTAGTGGTAGGACACTACTAGCATCTAGTTACCACGCCAGGGTAGTAGCTCTTGGTTTCATGGACAAGAGAAAGGGGGTCTCATCACGATCCAACCTTCTCATCTTCGTGAAAGTGCTTGTGGGTAACATTGCCACCACAGGTCACCACGCTAGGGCAGTGTCCCTTGATTAGCTTCTTGAAGAAAAAACAATAAAGAATAAATAATAAAAGGCATGAATGGGCTTGGAAACATTTTCATCCAGGACAGGTGCAGCTCGCCTTTTACAAAGGCACCCATAGGTAAGCCCTTCATTTCCATTTTTTCACTGCACCCCTTGTCCTAACATCCCTTATCCACCTCACCCATTTACATGAATTGGATTTAATCTCTTCTGGAAACATCCCTTTTCCAGTGGAAACTAGCCCAATAGGATGCCCTGTCACTTCCTCCAAACTTTCCTTGCAGATCTATATAATGTCTTTGAGCACTTGACTGGGTAAAAGGGGTTTTATGCACATGTTTAATAATATTGATGATTAGATGTGATTGGCATTGGTATGTTCTTTGTGACTTATGAGCCCATGGAGGGCGTATTTTTTGATGTGAAGGATCATACCCGACGAACATGTGCCACATTGGATAGGTACACATGGGGAGATGATTATTTCGGACCTCCATGGGGATGAAGATCACACCAGATGGATGTTGAGACCCCAACAGGGGGCAGAGACAAGACAAAGGGGTTTTCACCGGAGAAGAGGAGGACGTTCCACAGAGGCACCTTGGCAGAGCCTTACCTAGGGGGTTTGTGCCCTTTCCACTGTAATGTTGGCTTTGGAAGGCCCATAACATCACCCAACATGCCCATGATGTCATCCATCATTGTGGACGTTTTGGGGAGGTAGTTATGGTAGTGTGGCACGTGTGGCATCTTGGAGAGGCCCAAGGAGGGCTAACATTTGTCTCCAGGAGGCCTATGCTACACTAAAAAGGGCTAATGTCACCCTAGAAGGGGCATGATGTCTTAATTTTTTATTGATTAGGGTTTCGATATGACATTTTAATGTAAAACAATATTATTGTGTGTTTTGGCCTTGTTGGCCTTTTGATGACCTAAATTTTAATTAAGGTCATTAGTATGGTATATATTGAGGGTTTTCACTCTCATTTTTTCATCATCTTTCACTCACCACTTGTTGAGGTCTGAAATTTTCGGTTCTCATTAGGGTTTTGGCTGAAATTGTGGCACACGTGTTGAAGGAAGCTTCTTTTTGGTGATTTTTGGTGATTTTCTTGGTGGAAGGTTTACAACTAGGGTTTGTCTACATGAATGCTTGGTGGATGTAAGTGAATTTATGCAAAACACTTCTTTATTGAATGGTTATGGTATTGTTTACTTGCATTTCGTTATTATAATTTGTTAGATTAAACCCTAGGTGACAAGCACATGTTGGTGTCCTTGTCTCATGTCCCTACTAAGTTAAGAGCCATTTGATTTGTTGAAGTTATATAGAGCCTTTCCATAGCAACACTCTGCCTCTATTCTTCTAGCCTAGTTATTTTATCCTTCTTGTTGAGCTAAGAAGGAGGAAAACGCATCAAGGCCTAGGTTTTCTACACCTTGGTGAGTCGTTTTCCCCTAGGGTTTGATTGATGAAGCCTTGCCTTAGCAAAACTTAATATTCAAACTCTCTTGTCTTTAGCCATCGATTTTCACTCAAGCTATCCATTTTCATCGTGCCAATAAGTTAAAGAAGGAGTATAAAGCACTGAGGCCTAGGGTTTCTACACCTTAGTAATCATTTATCCCCTAGGGTTTCATTGTTGAGGCCTTGCCTTAGAAACACTTCAAAATTTAACCCTCTAGTCTTTATCCTTATCTCTAATATCACGGCCCTTCAAATTTTGAAACCTTCTTGACTCCATTTTCCCTAGTAACGCACTGATCTAAGACTTCCTGTGTTGATTACCTTGATCATACATAACTTCTAATAGTTTGAACAACTACTAATCCTTTTAAGCCTAGCTTAGAATAACATTTACTAACCCTATTGTTGTTGTCATCTATTTTGTGCTATAAACATATCCATGCATCATTTATTGTGTCTTTAAAGCAATTGAAATATTGGATAAAGTGTTGCTTCTAGTATTGATATTGTTACATTGATTGCCATTGCTCATTATCATTTATTGTGAAGTGATATATATTATAATCATTGTTATTGTACATCATTGAGTTGCTTCATCAATATTTCTTATCAATTGCCTTATATCATAAGTCCTTGATTATATTATGTACTAAGCAACAAATAATCTTGCACATGTATAGTTTCTTTGTTGCTTTGTCTCAAGAAGGTACATTGTTTGTTTATTACTTATCTTTATTGGCTGATTAGCTGGGACTTTCTGATCAATGGTTACTTGTGAGGGGGGAATATTATACTTAGCCTTTCAAGACTTTGCCTTCTGAAAACCCCAGGTAACCGGGGACATCTCCCCTGGGACTACCACCCTAAACAAAAAGATTTATCCCATTGAGGTGATAGTGGTGGGATAGTCTCAGTTACGCCAGTTTTCCCTCCTTTCATTCGTCTTTTACCTTAACTACAAAATGTGTGATAACAACCCCCATTGTATGGGATAGCGTTAAATGGGGCAATGATTCCCTCGACATATCCTTGTAGGGGAGAATTAGAGATCCATCCCCCCATACCAACATTTTGTAGAGTAGAGTAGGTTAGTATCGAACTAGAGTCAAAACCCGACATCCCATACTAAAAGGGAGCGCCAAACACATTTTGGATAAAGGGAACAATGGTCATAGTAATTGAAGGGACTATGCCACTACCCGAAGTAGTGGGAGTCTTCACATCCATAGTCCTGATAGGTGTAGATGGGGGAGAAGGCACAACACCCCCTCCCACAATAGTCAATATGGGAGTATGACGACTCCTAGAAGAGGTTTCACTAGTTGCTTCCATCACCTCTCTTCTAACAAAATAATGCTCAGGTCAAGTCACCTCAGGAGGGACTATCCAAATAAGAAGTAACATTGATAAGTCAATGATTGGAGGGTTTGCGAGCCTAAAGCCTTCAGCTTCAAGGTTAGAAACAGTGGACTCCTCCAGTGTAGGAAATTCTTCTCTAGGATATGGATCGAGTACTGTTTCATGTGGCCCGATCACTTCAAATTAACCCTCTTGATCTATCCTACACCTCAACGGTGGAAAAGGTGGCTCCAAAGTAACCGACAACATGCCTTGAGTCCTATGCAAACAACAGAGTTGTTGATCTTCCACCTTGTGAAATGATCGACCGACACTCTAAGGTTGAGCTAGTGTGAAACAAAGAGCACACACTAAAAAGTTTCTAATAGAAAATCAAGCAAACAAATGACTGTAAGGAAGAAAAATTATGCCAATCGACACTAGAGAAACTTACCGGTGCAAGTGTAACTCGAACACGAAAACAATCTCTAGGTATAATCTACAAAGTGTGATCCGACGTATGCCCTAGGTACCACGGTATACCCCCAAAGTAACCTGTGTAAGTCCCTAAAATATAGGAAACTAGGTTTCCAGCTCGCAGTCAGTCATCAAGAGGGTATAGTTGATAGTCGTGATGATTGTAATGAGAAGGATAACAAAGTATGAAGCATTTCAAGGCTATCAAAGGCAAATGGTCTTGAACACAACTAAGGATCTCAAACGGATTCGAGGTCCAGGAGGCTTCGTAGTCAAATGTGATCAGTGTAAATCCCAAGATTGACCCTCAACATATGATCCCCACTACGCTTCGTCTGGCTTTGGAGGGGTTATCTCCTCTACCTTTCCTCACACGACCTCATGTTTATCCCCTGTGTCAGAGGGGGGTCCCAACTGACTCTTACAAAAATGGACTCTGGCACCCCCTATCATAGACTCTTATGTGTGTTTAAGCAGCCTTGAATAGTTTCCTCTCCACACCTATTTCAAGGCTCTAAAGCCTAGACTACTTGGTGAACACTAAAAACAAAATTCTATTTGATTTTAAGTGTTAATCGTTGATTTCAGGTAGCTTTATTTACTCAAAAGGGTACAGACGTGCAACTTATGGTGTTTTGAAGAGACAAAAGAGAAGAAATAAAAGATTCAGAACATTCGTGCAAAAGCAAACTAGGTTCTACAACTGGAAAATGGATTATAATCTTTGTAAATGCAAACTTTTCGAAGTATAGTCCAAGATCCTAAAATGCAAAAAGTATCCTAGAATGTGCTTTTCATTTTACAATGTAAATGAAAACTAATAAACTTTCAGGGAAATAGAAAAGATGGAACTTTGGAAATGGAACTCTTTTCTTTTGTAATAAACAACCTATGCTACAGCTACCAAACAAAAATGAATAACTAATGCAACTATAATTGTTTTTTTGAATGCTTAGAAAAGAAAATCACAAGTAAATGATGTTTTTTTGTTTTTCAAAGCACAAACAAGGTAAAGAGAAAATAAACCCAAGACTAACACAAACCCTAGGCCACTACTTGAATGCATAGATTCATTGGAATCCAAGGGAGGCTCTAACGCTTACAAGTCTAAACCTTCAAAACAAACAAAAGAAAATAAAGAAACAACAAGGGTTCTTTACAAACTGCAAGAGAAACTGAATCTTTAACCCAACCAAATACAATCAAAAGAGACCCCAAAGATTTCAGGAAGGCCTGGGAAGCAAAGAGCTTCTTTCCAGGAAATAAAAAGTATTTTTTTTAAAACCCTTCCAAAACATAGAGACATGTGTTGTGCATGAGTAACATGTGTATGTACACGGGTTGTATACTATGCAGAACAAATATGTACACGGGTTATACAGAGGATAGGGCACGTAAACCTCTACAATTTTTCAAAAATGAAAAAGGTTTGGGTGGACAAATGGGCAGGGAAGGTTGGTAGGCACCTGGAAGGTGACCAAAGACCCTAAATGACTCAACAAAATTAGAAAACTAAAAAAATAAAATCAAACCAAAATCTCCCACTAAGACCCTAGAGAGACTCCCCAGTGGATTCGCCAATTATATTACGGGTCAAATCCCCCTAAATTGGATCTAAGGAATATGCAGAGTGATAACTCCCTTAAAAGATCGATCTACCTTTAATCTACCCTAAAACAATCTAAACTAAGTGATGAGAGAAAGATGAAAGAGAGGGTTAATGAATGCACCTTCAATCCTTATGGTTGGTGTAGATGTCTTTCACTTATTGTCACCTCCTAGATCACATATATCCTCCCAAAGATGACCTACAAGGGATTAGGAATACAATGCAACAACATATACAATCTCTAATAATCACTTTAAAATTCTAAACATAGATATAAATGCTCAAATTAACAAGAACATGTAAACATAGGGTTTTGGCACAAAGATAATCTCTTTTATTCAAATTCAAGATAAAAATGGTTACAACCTTTACTGGTGACTTCTCTACGAACCAAGTCCGGGATCCTCTGTCGTAGCTCCAAGTGCATCAATCCCACATTAGCTTCTCAACACCAACATACCATCAAGGGAAGCAGGAAGGGTTGCATAGAGAATGGTTGGAGGGGAAAGATGAGGCTAAAACTCAGAATGAGATGCAAATCTTGGGAAAAGAAAAGGAAGGGATTTTGGCAGAGTTTTGTTATTCTCTTGTTCATGTCTCTAAATGACTCCCCAATACCTCTTTTTATATGAGAAAAAGATGGCTATTCAGTTTGGGGATGAGCTGCAAGGGGTAAAATAGTTAGGAAACCCTCCATATCCGATACACTTCGTCGAATTCCATGCAAATTTATATTGTTTACAACTTTTGGAGGTAAACATGGGATAACTAATATGTAGCACGCGTGTGTACTCAGGATATTAGTGCAGCAGGGAACGTACACTATCCAAAAAAAGGTTTTTAGAAGGAAGCCTCAACAGTATTTTTGGAAAAGTATGCAAATGGATGGGCCAATGTCTTGGATGCACATATATGACATTTTTGGACTATAACACACACAGTAGTTGCTTGCCCATAACTATTTCCTTACAATGATGTTGTAAGGTGGTGTTTTGTACATTTATATAAATATATAGGATTGATAGTCAATGCTTCAGGCCTCCCAATTGAATCGCTCAAGTCAGAAGATGTCAAGGTTCGATACAAGACCTTGGAACCCACTATTAAACTGAATGAGTCATTCCTGGACAAGCTCGACATTGATCATGATGATTTTGAAACCCTGATGGAATATTGGTTTGTCGATTAGGAATGAACATCAAAAAAGGGAGAAAGAAACGTCCTGGAAAAATACTTTAAAAACCCTTATATAATTCTAAAATCTATGATTTGCAGACTCTATGGTGAAGAAACCAACACCCATTTCAGGATGGAATGGTTTCCTATGGCCTATACAGTGGCTAAAAATGGAAAATATTTCAATTGGGATAGAATCCTATCGTTCAACATTGCAAATTGAGTTTTGGACCCTAAAGGTATGAAAAATCATGGATTTTACATGAAATCCTATCTTATAGACGTGATTTGTGCAACTAACTATTTTCCTTCCTTTAATTGGGCTTCGACTCGAGATCATAGCCATGTTCATGTGTATTGTTCTCAACTATGGGAGGATAACTGCAAGGAGTATTTTTATGATATTTGTGACCATTTTATTTCTCCCTTGCATAAAGCCATCTTTGGTTCTTACCCACATAGGATTTCCCCAGGAGATATCAAAGCCCTAAAAATAATCGGGGACTAGTACATGAAGAAGTATTATACCTATGTTAGAATATTTGGGGCCACAACACCACCACATATGTTACCCAAGTATGTACCTAATAAACTACTGGCGAGAGAGATAACCTAACAGACAATATAAAAGGGAGCTACTCTTTATTTATCATAGAAAAACAAACGCTATTGGCCCATTTTTCCTCTTATAGGCACGTTTTCTCTATAGAATAAGAAACAAGATGAAAAGGAGGTTGGAATCCTAAAAGAATTATGTCTCTATGTTGGGGAACAAAAAGATCATGACCCCCAAAATGTAGTATATGAGCAGATGAGATCTGTTAAATTGGCACCATAGATTGTGCATGAATCCAAGTTTGCAGAGGACATTTTCTGAGGAGCCTTATGTTTTGAAGAGACAGTAGAAAGACTCACTACTAAAAAATATTGAGAACAACTGAGGAAAGAATATTATTATGATCAAACCTTAAGGATAAAATAGTTTAAATCCCTTCTTCTAAAAGATAAATAAAGATTGGAAACCAAAGAACAGGAAAAGAAAGAAAAAGAGGCAAAATTGACAAGAAAATATGATGAGGCCGAGGAAAGGTACCAACAAAGAAAGAGGAAAGAGGCCGAAGAGAAACATGACAAATTGGAAATAACCAAAGCTAAGGATCTTTCCTCAGAAAGAAATAACGGGGATAAATAAATGAGTGCAGAGACAGATAAGTAAAAAGTAGTAAGTGCAAAGAAATCAACATTGATCACACAGGAAGAAGTGAGGAAGAATAAGGAAGAAGAAGAAAGGAGTAATGTTTCCAAATCTCAAGAGAATATACCATCACATGGCAATGCAATTGTGACAATAGGGCCCAACACTAACTTGTTTGAAACCATGGTAGAAGAATTCACCCCATTGGTATCCCTTCCAAGAAGTTTATCGGTCACATCTGCAGGACTAGGTTTTGAAGGTGTAGTCGTTGTTGTTGGTGACTACTACTATAACCATAAGACGAAATCCATCGAGAAAAGATCACCTAACAGGAAAAAAGAGAATTTTGATACAAGTCATGAGACCTATGAAAGATGTATCAAATGGAAGGCAGGACCAGACCTTAAATAAAATGCAATAAAAGTAGCTTCAACACTTAGTTCCTTTGTTGGTGTAAATATTAAGTGAGTTCATGAAGTCACAGAAGCTATTGATATAATAAAATCCAGAGTTAAAGAGTTAGAAACAAACCTGGAGACTATTAAGGATGCCATGGCAAGTGAGTTCAGAAAAGAGATCCTGGAAACAAAATGGATCCACAGAGATGAGACATTGAAATAACTTCATATCCAAGAAAGGGAACTAAAAGAATAATTCAATGAAACAAATTCCCTCAACTAGAAATCACATCTAGATGAGATAAAAAGACTCAAAGTTGCACATACCCAAGAAGTCACAATAGTCAAAGGTGAATAGTATGATATAAGTGCTTGCAATGAAAATATTGAAGAACAAATTAGAATACCGCAACACGATAATGACCTCTTAAGGAAAACTATAGAAGAGAACCAAAGTCAGAATGTTTTTCTATACATTATAAAAGGAGAATCCATCAAGATGAATGAAGGACTCAAGGAAACATAGAAGAAATTATTCTACGTGTTCAACAAAATACATAAGGCCAAATATGATCAAGTAAAATTGAGTCTGCAAGTGAAGGATATGCAAGAGAAATACCAAAAGGCCCAAGAGACCTACACCAAAGTTACTGAATGGAAGGATATTCATTATAACTCCCCCAAAAAATTTACTGTATATTCAGATAAGAAAAGAATCAATGATCTGCGACTCTTGGATTCAGGGATGGAAATTATCAAAGACATTAGTAACACCCAGGAGAAAGTGAGTATAATGATCAAAGAACCGTGTAAGTCATCCGACAACCTACTCACACAATTCAGAATGGATCCCCTGATATATTTAGAAAAGGAATCATAAACTCAAACATTGGTAAAAGATGTGGAAAACAGGAGAAACCTCATCATGAACTCCATTTAAGTCATGAGTGAATCTAATGAAAAAGTTGTAGATAAAAGATTAATACAACCCGAAAGGTTAATTTCGCTAACTGAAGATTCCTTGCAACATGTGGAGCATAAATTAAAGACATAAATTATTATCCCCATCTGCAACAGTGAAACAGATCTTGAAAGGACATATCTATGTTGAGTGGATACTATACTCGAGGACTTCAATATATGTAAAAGATTCATATACAAGATGCAACCGCAAAGGCCCACTAGATTATTATATTGTAACCGAATTTTACAGTAGAGCCATATTTTTGTAATTATTGTAATATCCTAATCGGGAAATAGAAATGAAGCGTCGTCTTAGTCCTCTAATATTTGATAGTTAGAGAAATATGTAAAGCTTCTCTTCGTACTCTGTCAAATAGATGAATGTAAAGGATAGATGAATTTTGTTTTTTTTCAATTATGATGGCATTACTACTTTCGTTTGAATAAAGAGCAAGAGGCATTTTGGAGACATGTGATTCTGGTGAATGTGTTTGAGATTTTTCTTAATGCTTTATTTATTATCTATGAGTTTAATTGTGTGAACTGTTTTTGTATTTTTCTCTCAGGCATAGATTATCACTTGTTTCCTTTATTAAATATAGTTATAGTTTTATTAAACCTGAGCGTGATTTTTTGTTAACATGTTTAATTGCATTATAGTTTTAATCATCATCTGGATGTATGAATTATTTCTAATTCATAAGATATCATTATTGATTGTGTTTATCCCCGTTAGTTGGCTCCCAATTAGGATAGGTTTAATTTAGTGTAGAAATGCATCTTAGTTTAATTTTAGCTAGCCTCATCTTAGTTTACTCTTAGATTTCAATTCATCTGAGAATTCGGTTCTCAAATTCATATTTAGATAGTGGGTAGATTTTGGGTAGCATGGTCACATGGGACTTGGTCAAACAAACGTGTGTGAGCTTGAAAAACTTATTTATGCCGCTTTGTTTGGATTTTATGCCACTGGACCAAATTGCCAACATGTCCCTGAATGACTTGAGGAGGCGAGTTTCAAATCGCGATAAAAATCTAACCAGGCCTCATATGGATGAACCATCACTTGCATTATTCTCAGAGAATTGTGTTATAGATAGGGGTACTCCTCAGTAATCATTCCATTTCCCGAAAAGTGTTTGTTGGAGGATCTTTGTAACTAGGGTTTTTCTTAGTGAGACAGTGCAATTTTTGAACAAGTCATCAATTTTGAAAAACATTGTGTGGAGAGATTATGGGTAGTATGGTCATGCGGGCCTTGAAAAAAAAACACATGTGGGATCTTATGGAACTCAGTTATGTCACTCGACTTGGATTTTATGCCCTCGGACCAAAACCTCAACATGTCCCTGAATAACTCGTGGAGTTGATTTGCAACTCATGATAAAACTATGAACAAGCATAAGATGGATGAACTGTTGGTTGTATTGGAATTGAGGAATCAGTTTATAGCTAGGGGTACCCCTCCACTTTAATTATATTTCCCAGAAAACCATTTTTTGGAGGATCTATGGAACTAGGGTGTTGCTCAGTGAAGCATAGTGCAATTTTTAAATAATGGGTTGATTTTGAAGAACACTATGTTGGGTGATTATGGGTAGTGTGGTTACATGGGAATTGGAAAAACGACTGTGTGGAATATTGCAGAGCATAGTTATTCAAATCAGTTTTGATTTTATGCCCCATACTAAACTCCCAACATGTTCATGAATGGCTTGAGGAGGTGA
The DNA here is from genome assembly GCA_010110895.2 of Picea sitchensis. Classification (NCBI taxonomy): domain Eukaryota; kingdom Viridiplantae; phylum Streptophyta; class Pinopsida; order Pinales; family Pinaceae; genus Picea; species Picea sitchensis. The sequence continues at coordinate 40,868 of SNQJ01S0072118.1, read as the reverse complement.
GTTGCAACTTTCAATAAAAATCTAACCATGCCTTGGATGGATGAACCGTTGGTTGCATTGGAATCCTGAAAATGGGTTACAGCTAGGGGTGCCTGTCTACTATCATTATATTCCCCACAAAATCATTTGTTTGAGGATATCCAAAACTAGGGTTTTTATTAGTGAGGAACAATGCAATTTGTAAACAAGTGGTAGATTTTGAATAACACTATGCCGAGTGATTATTGGTAGCATGGTCACATAGGAATTGGCCAAACAAACATATGGGATCTTACAAGACTCATTTATTCCGTTTGGTTTGTATTTTATGCCCCTAGACCAAAATGTCAACATGTCCCTAAATGGCTTGAGGAGGCAAGTTGCAACTAACAATAAATATTTAAACGAGCCTCAGATGGAAGCGAAGTTGGTTACATTGTAATCATGGCACCAAGTTATAACTAGGGGTACCCCTCCACTATCATTTCATTTCCTAAAAAGACATTCATTGGAGAATATCTCGAAATAGGATTTTGCTTAGTAAGGCATAGTGAAATATTTAAACAAGGGGTTGATTTTGAAGAACTTCGTGTAAGGTGATTGTGGGTAGCGTGGTTACATGGTATTTGGAAAAATAGACATTGGGGAGATTATGAAACTAATTTATGTCTCTCGGTTAGGATTTTGTGCCCCCAAACCAAATTATCAACATGTCCCTGAATGGATTAAGGAGGCGAGTTTCAACTCACCATAAAACTCTAACCAAGCCTCAAATGGATGAACCTTTGATTGCATTGAACTCCTGACACTGGGTTACATCTAGGGGTATTCCTCCATTATCATTTTGTTTCTTGGAAAACTAGTTTTTGGAGGATCTCTGGATCTAGTGTTTTACTCAGTGAGGCACAATCACGGTCTAGGTATAAGTCTAGGTCTAGGTCTAGGTCTAGGAAAGATATGGAAATATAATGCAACGTAATCCAAGGAAAGGAAATCCAATCCAAGAAAAGAAAATGCAAGGCTAGACATGGCAAGATAAGACATGGCATGGAAAGGATAGGGAAGGAAAGTCAAGGAAAGGAAAGGGAGTCCAAGACAATACAAGTCAATACAAGGCAAGACAAGGAAAGAAAAAAAAAGTAAAGGCTAGGAACGAAAGGCAAGCAAATTAAAGGAATGGATAGACATTTCAAGGCAAGTCAAATCAAGGAAAGGAAATACAATACAAGGAAAGGAAAGGCAAGGTAAGGTAAGGAAAGAAAAGGAAAGGCAATGCTAGACAAGGAAGGAAGGAAAGAAAATTAAAGGCAAGGCTACACATGGCAAGGAAATTCAAAGCAAGGAAAGGCATGGAAATACAAGGAAAAGTAAGGAAAGACAAGGAAAGGCAGGGCAAGGTAAGGTAAGTTAAGGCAAGAAAATTCAAAGAAAGGCTAGGCAAGCAAGGCAAGAAAAGACAAGGCAAGACTAGACGTGTCAAGGAAAGTCAAATAAAGGAAAGTCAAGGCATGACATGGGAAGACAATACAAGGTAAGGAAAGTAAATAAAAGAAAAGGCAAGTCAAGGCTAGGAAATAAAGACAAGCAAAGGTAAGGCAAGTATATACATGGCAAGGCAAGGCATGGAAAGACAATGGAAGGTAAGGAAAGACAAGGAAATTCAAGGAAAGGTAAGGAAAGGAAAGAAAAGTAAAGGCAATGCAAGGCTATGAAAGCAAGGAAAGTAAATTAAAGGAATGGCTAGACATGTAAAGGAAATTCAAAGCAAGGAAAGGAAATGAAATACATGGAATGGAAAGGAAAGGAAAGTCAATACAAGGAAAGGCAAAGCAAGAAAAGGCAATGCAAGTCTAGGTAAGAAAGGAAAGAAAAGACAAGGCAAGGCTAGACATAGTAAGGCAAGTCAAAGCAAGGAAGGGCAAGGAAAGGAATGGAAATATAAAGCAAAGGAAGGCAGGACAAGGCAAGGAATGGAAAGGTAAGGCAAGGTAAGGAAAGAAAATTCAAGGCAAGGCTAGGAAAGAAAGGAAAGGTTAGAAATTTCAAGGAAAGTCAAAGAAAGTCAAGGCAAGGCAAGACATGGAAATACAAGGAAAGACAAGGCAAGGAAAGGTAAGGAAAGGAAATAAAAGCAAAGGCAATGAAAGTCTAGGAAAGTAAGGAAAGTCAAGACTAGACATGTAAAGGAAAGTTAAAGCAAGGAAAGGCAAGGAAAGACATGACAAGACAAGGAAAGGAAAGGAAAGGAAAGGAAATCCAAGCCAAGCCAAGACAAGGAAGTATATGGAAAGGCAAGGCTATATATAGTTCCATAACAACAAAAATGAACCACAAAATACAAGAATACCATAACAACCATAAAATTAAGGAAAATTTCCAATCAATCATAAATCTGAAATATTTGTTCAACTATTCCTTTTACACATTAAGAATTTTCCAATGGCATCATTTGTATCATCGTTTTAGTGCATATTACATATGTTTAAAAATTTATCTCCTTGTAATATCCATGGGGCCTCCACTTAGTGAACCTATCTCATAGTGCATTCATTCGTGGGATATTAAATAATACCTCTAAATTCCCTAGATATTGAAAAATACCTCCCAAAATCCTTTTTTCAAACCCCCTCACAATAAACAAAACCCTTGTTTTTACTATATATCCTCTATTTTTACCAAATACCCATTTTTATACCCCCAATACTTATAAATATCCTTGTACCCCACATCCCCCACCTCAATACCTACAATATATTGACCCTATTTTTCAAAGTTTTAAAACCCCCTTTATGAATGAACGTGATAATATATCGGTCAACAAGGTAAATCCCCAATGGCAATATCCTAGTTTTGATTGTTGGCATGTATCAAATAAGATTAATATGATAGTATGGATTCCTAGTGTAGAGTTCAAATCCAAGGTCCAATGGCTAGGCATGTATGATGTAAATATACATACATGGATTATGTGTTAGGTTTGTCATGGTGAATTTAAGATACATGGGCCATTATTTGGAAACCTATATCATGGATACCCATCTCATGACTAATATTGTTGGGTGAGGATGCTACACATCTATTCTAGAGTAAGAAGTTGGAACCATTTTTGATATAGGAGTATTAACAAGTGCTAGTGGAGGTATTCAACAAATTCATTACTCACTATGTAATATCATATTCTTTCTTTCACTTCACAATAAATAATAGGAAAGACTTTGAGTTTCAAAGGGTGGAGTGCAAATGAAAATGAGCATACAACTTCTAAGTGGCTAATTAAAGTTATATCATATTAAAGTTAAATTTACACAAGGAAAAGTCACAAGGGAATCAAACAAAAGTGTTGGAGAAGTATATTTGAACATTAATGTTGTCAACATTTCATGTTAAGTTGGATAGAAATTTTAAGGCAATGCAAGGAAAGGCATGACAAGACAAGGAAATTTAAGACAAGTCAAGGCAAGGCAAGGAAAGACATGTCAATGCATGGAAAGGTAAGGTTGAGGTCTAGGTATAGGTCAAGGTCATGGTCTAGGTCTACGTCTAGGTATAAATCATGGTATACGTCATGGTGTAGGTCATGGTCTAGGAAAAATAAGGCAAGAAAATTCAAGGATGGAAATGGTATGGAAAGGAAAGGAAAGGAAAGGATATACATATAAAGATAATACAAGGCAAGAAAAGGCAAGGTAAGGATAGACATGGAATGACAAGACAAGGAAAGGAAAGACAAGAAAAGGAAAGAGAAGGAAAGGAAAGAGAAGGGAGGTAAAGGCAAGGCAAGGCAAGTCAAGGAAAGGAAAGACAGGGCAAGGCAAGACGAGGCAAGTAAAGAAAAGACTAGACATGGCATGGAAAGGAAAGGGAATGAAATGGAAGGCATGACAAGACAAGGAATGGAAATACAAGGAAGGGAAAGACAAGGTGTTTCAAGGCATGGAAAGACAATGCAAGGCAAGGCAAGGCAAGGAAAGGAAAGGAAAGGAAAGGCATGGAAAGACAAGGAAAGGAAAGGAAATGAAAGGATAGAAAAGGAAAGGAAAGGAATGTAAAGGAAAGGTAAGGCAAGGCAAGGCATGGAAAGACAAGGAAATGAAAGACAAGGAAGGGAAAGACAAGACTATACAAGGCATGGCAAGGCAAGGCAAGGCATGGAAAGATAAGGAAAGGAAAGACAAGGAAAGGTCTAGGTCTAGGTACAGGTCTAGGTATATGTCTAGGTCTAGGAAATGCAAGGAAAGGAAAGATATGGAAATACATGGTAAGGAAAGGCATGGAAAACAATGGCAAGGAAATAAATGGAAAGCAAAGAAAAGGAAAGGCATGGAAAACAATGGAAAGGAAATACATGGAAAGCAAAGAAAAGGAAAGGCAAGGAGAGGCCTGACATGGAAAGGAAAGAGATATCCCATATTTCCAACAATGATTGCTTAGTCTACATACCTATGGTCATTCAAGTAGACCANCCATCAGGATCACTTCTAATACTGATGGTCTCCATTAACTTCTTGTGATAATAGTAAAGAAACAAGTATCGTACCTTTGATGAGTTCTTACCTGGAATTGTTTTTAATTGGAGGTTTGTACCAATAACTAAGTTCATAAAGTGGTATACAACTTCACCTAGTCTATAATATTCAAACACATAACCACCTTTGTCCTGTGTTCTTTAATCACGTGTTAGATATTCTCCTTTAATAACCATCGATCCAATTGGAAATTCAATGCCTTCAAAGTCTGTTACTGAGAGTATGAGGTTATGATTTCCCTCTAAGAAATGTGCCAACCAATAGTTAGTTCCCCATTCATTACCTTTTGTGTAAACCACTGCATATATGTTCCCTACAAAAAATGAAGTTCCAACATGTGATTCCACTAATTGATCAAACAATCAAATATTGATGCTAGTTATTCAAAATTTAATAGAATATTCATCGAACCTGGCAGTACAAGATCTTAGGCATGATCATAATCTGCTAAAATATTTGATTGGTCCTCCTCCAAATGGGATAATTCCATAGTTATACATTGACCAATGGGGAGTGATACATGATCCCATCTATCAACCCAGTCCGTGGATTCATAATAATCACATTCATTACTACTATATGGACCACAGAAGAAAGAGAGTTTTCTCTTCCATATTTCAACTATTGCATCATCTGATGTTTGAACTAAATGGAATCCACAAGTTCCCTATATTGTTTTTCATTAATACCATTGTGGTCAATCTAAATTGACCACCTCCCAAAAATATCTATGTACATATCCTTTTCTAGTTCATTGGTCTTCATGGGTTCTTGTTCTCTCTCCCATTACTAAAGAACACCATTCAACAATGGATTTTTCATCTTGAATAAGGAAATTAGTTGTGAACTTCAGTTACTGACTTCGTAAAGTTTTTTTGATGTATTCACAGGATCCATCATGCTACCCTTTCCCATGTCCAGACTTGAAATAGTTCCAAATATGTGGCACCTTGAGTTTTTTTTTGCAACATACAGAACAATTGAAATACACAATCATTTTTGAATTGGCCTGCGCAACCATATGGCCAAATCCAATGTTGATCCATCTATATGTTCTTGTCCTTAAGGTGACTGTAAAACAATTGAAAGAAATTTTGTGCATATTCTAAGTCATGGCAATGATCATCACTTATGTAGAAGTCATACTCCTTCAATATAACTCTATTTACTTTGTTACTATTTGGCACATGCATGTATGTGATATGGACCAATATGTTGACTTGATCTAAGTGATAATATTGGATTTGAATCTCATTTTGTGTTTGAGGGGTGTAGCTCTCAACAAAATCAACCACTAATAAGATATTACCAATGGGAAACGTATCTCTACATATTTGAAAATGCTCATCCTACCATCAATCCACATGGACATGTTGAACATATTGTTGTGTCTTTTCGAAGAATTCCTTGATGAAGTCACATACACATACTTAGGAAGTCACCAGTTATACATTTTTTATTTCCTTCCCTTCATCAATATCATCCATGACATATTTTAAGCTTTGCAAGTCAACCTCCTTTCTCCCCAATTCATACTCACCACTCACATGGATGCACTTTCTCAATAATACCTTTCCACCACACCTGGGGAATTTCCCATCTAAGGTTTTTTTTTGATAGAATGTACAACCCTCTGGCCTTGTACACAAGATGCTATGAATAAAGTATCTAGATGATGATGGAATAAATATAAATGAGCATTCCTACACAAAGGTGTTATGCAAATGTGTGTCATAATAATAACCATACTCAATGTGATATCTACAACAATATGTGTTAACAATTGTTTTTATTCGTACATACCAAGGCTTGCGTTTATAAAAATATATTTGGCCCACGTTAAGTGAACTATGCACTATCTTGAATCTCTCATACAATTCTCTCTATGTCATGTCAAGAAAGTGTTTGATGTGGGGTTCACAGTCCCCTAGATCCCCTTTCCAATTTTATTACATCTTTTTGGTTGGAAGAATCCTGAATGTTCTCATGCTAGAAATAATGTACTAGTCCCTTAATTGCTCCAATTAGCTTCATTTCATAACAAGGTAGCCTACCAATGAAGGTCTACAAATATGTTGGGACACCTGTGTCAAGGATATCTCATCTATTAGAATACTTTCTGAGGATTTTGATATTTCATTTCATGAGATGAGAGGCTTGTTGGAGAAAACAATATTTTATTCTGATCTTGCTAACAATTGATTGCAACAGGACACATTGGGATACATTACGGTGTTTAGAACAAGATTTCTTACTAATTTTTTGAAAATAATCCACAAGGATTATAATAATATGATGACTTGTTTCTAAAATTTTAACTGTTTTAATGCCTAAAATTATCCTAATAGTGGTCAAACTTATATCTTTTAACAAAGCCAAAAATAATTGACGTTTGGTAGCATCATATTTTCATTCAAAATATTCTTTAATGATTTTATAAGAATGATAACTAATATTCCGGTTAGATAACTTACCTTCAAGTGATGCTAGACCATATCCATTCACCTAAATGTGTTTAGGAATTGTTCACTGCACGCTACTCAATCTCGATTAATCCATATTATGGAACTCTTGACCTCCTTGCTGTGGAATTAAAAAAGTAGGATTTTTTCCCCCTTCAATCATTGGTGGATCAATTCTGGGAGGAGAGTGGACATTCCCATGACTAGTTTCTAGAATGTATGATTGTCCAACAAGAGGTTTCACCATAGGAAATTCTTCACCATAAGGCTATGCACCAATTTCTTCTCTAATTTCATCCATTATATGATCAACTCCAATAAAATCATCCATCATCTAGTCATCCACAACAACTTGTCTTGATGAGATAGTTATTATAGGTTCAATAGAAGTCTGAACTGGATTGATCTTTACTAAAATCTTGTACTTTTCTTGTGTTTATGGAGGAAAAACAACAAAAATATCTATTCCGCTAGAAATTGGATTTCCCTCTATTGAAAGCATGTGTTTTGATATACCTAACCTTGCATTTCCTCTTTCTTCATTCACCTTTTCAATGGGTTTTTCTTTCCTTGAAGAATTTCTACTTTGATTCTGTAGGTTCCCCATGTTTAAATAGAACCAATTTCTTCCAAGCACATCCAACATGTTTTATTTCCACTAACAATTGTCTTCCAATTACATAAATTTGTCTACCAATTTCACAAGAAGACACAAGTTTGCTTTCCACTGACAATTGTCTTCTAGTTAAAATATTTTTTTCTACAAATTACACAAGAAGACACAAGTTTTTTTTTAATGAAAATTGTATTCCAATTATACAAATTTGTCTTGGTATAACAAAAGAACAAACAATAAATATTTCCACAAATAATTTTCTTCCAATTGAACAAATTTGTCTACCAAATACACAACAAGACACAAGTTTCATTCCACTAACAATTTTCTTACAATTGCAAAAAGTTGTCTACCAATTAAACAAGAAAACACATGTTTTATTTCCATAAACAATTGTCTTATAATTGCACAAATTTGTCTACAATTACACAAGAAGACCCAAGTTTTCTTTCCAAAAATACAAAAAGATAAAAAAAAAAAACATGTTTGTTGTTGTTATTTCTGCATGTAGATGTTGGGGTAGTTCGTGTTTTTAAGACAGATGAGGTTGATAATTGTTTTTGGCACATATCCCTTCCTAGAAGGAACAAGTGCACATTTTTTTCAAGCAAGTATGTGCACCAAGCACACTCAACCTCACTTCTTTCTAGTCACACAAGTGCTTGCACACTCTTAATGCAATGGATACACCATTTATTTTGGCCCAAATAACTTTATGAATAAATATGTATAGGGGTTGAGGACAAATTGTATGTAAGGGATTAATATTGAAAGTGTTTTAAAGCATAGAGAAGTGGTTAGAGAACTAAGATGGACATACAAGGGTTGTGGGGCCTTCAACAAGAGGTATAGGTATAGTTCCCTTAGGCTTTGGGTGTGAAGGGGGTTAATGGTTTGGTATAGGTTATGCCTAGGATTAGATGGATATAGGGGGTTCTAGGTCATGGTATAGGTATAGCTCTATGTCATGGTCTAGGTCATGGTCATGTTCATCGTCATTGTATAGGTCTAGTTCATGGTCTAGGTCTAGGTCATTTTCTATCTCATGGTCATGCTCATGGCCATTGTATAGGTATAGGTCATGGTATAGGTATAGGTATAATTCATGTTCTAGGTGTAGATCATGGTCTTAATATAGGTATAGGTCATGGTCTAGTTCATGGTCATCGTATAGATCTAGGTCATGGTATAGCTCTAGCTCTAGGTATTTCCATGCCTTGCCATGTCTAGGTCAAGGCCATGTATTTCCTTGCGATGTACCAAAATTGCTAGAGTGTGTGATATTCTGAGAGGGAGAGAGAGGAATACATAGAGGGGGCTAGAGAGATAGTGTATGAGAGTGTGAGAGGTAGAGAGAGGAAGACAAAGAGGGTCATAGAGAGAGGAAGATAGAGAGTGAAAGAGGGGGAGAGAGGAAGATAGAGGG
>SNQJ01S0072118.1:0-31849 GCA_010110895.2 Picea sitchensis | reverse complement strand
GAGAGAGAGTGAGGGGGATATAGTGAGTGATAGAGGGAGGGGGATATAGAGTGAGGGGGGAGAGGGGTAGATGCATGTGAGAATGAGGGGGGAGAGGGAGATAATGGGAGGGAGGGAGAGATCCAACAAGAGCATAAGATAGCTCAAGAGTGAGATGGAGAGATAGAGGGAGGGGGTAGAGAGAGAGAGAGAGGGATGAGGGAAATAAAGGCAGGTAGGGAGAGAGACAACAAGAGTATAATAGAGGTTTAGAGTGATATGGAGAGAGAAAGGGAGGTAGAATGAAGGAGAGAGAAAGAGGGGCAAAGAGAGAGTGATAGTGAGACTAACAATGAGGAGAGAGGAGGAGAGGGGGAAGAGAGGAGGGGGTATATGGGGAGGGAGGGACAGAGGGGAAGAGGGAGGGGGAGAGAGACATAGAGAGAGAGAGAGAGAGATAGAGAGGGAGGGCGAGAGAGAGATAGAGGGAGCAGGGAGAGATTCAAAGTGGGGGGCGACAGAGAGGGAGTGGGTGTGAGAGTGTGAGGCATGGAAAGGTAAGGTATAGGTGTTATGAGAAATATTACCCTGCAGACAGGTTAATCTTCCCTTTGGACCAAGACTCCTTCTTTGGTCCAAATATAGAATTAAAAAAATGGTTGCTACATTCCCTTATATCTAGTTCATCTAATCAAAATGAGAGAGAGAATAAGAGTGGGGCGTACCTTGTTTCAATGTTCATCCTTTCTGCTCCAATCCTTGGGCTTGATCTTCGAGCTCTTTAACACAAGTGAAGTCCTGAAAAGACCAGCAAAGAAACTATTTCTCCTACTCTATGTGATTATATAAACTAGATATATCTATGAAAATTGAAAAAACAGTAGACAAGTAGATGCAAAAACACACAAACTTGAAGGGAATAAGCCAAGTTTATATTAATTGGAAAGCCAATGGAAAGTACTTACAAGGCATATATGATGATGCAACAACTTCTCCAAGATCTCCTATTCACCCCCCTTGCACGAATATATTACGATCATAATGATGATTCTTCAATGGATTCCTCCCTCTTATGATCAAATCTTTGACACCTGAAATCTTCCCCCCTTTCACCATGGAAATGCCTTCAATTCAAAGAATTGGGAGGCTCAACTACCATGGGATATTGGGAAGTGGTTGAATATATGTCTCCATAAGTTGGGATTTGATCCTAATATAGAGACATAGGATATTATTCGAGAAAAAACAACCTCATCTCTTCCGATTTGTCCCTTAGGAAAAGGTGGGATTCTCCATATTTTCCTCTAACCAAAGTGGAGATCCCTCTAAGTTAGATACAGGGTTACAATGGAACTCCCTTAACATGGAAAGGGGAGAATCGAAACTCCCTATACATGCACATGGGGGCGCCACCCTTCATAAATGATCAAAAAATGGTCAAGTTTCCAACTAAAAAGCATGTTTATAACCTTGAAATGATGGGTTTATTCCTCCGATATGACTTAGGGATCATGGAAAATGTTTTTCATGATGTCAATGAGTTGTGACACTTGGAAAAGTGGATGCGACATTTATTAAGGTTCATACGACACTTAACAAGGTGTGTATGGCACTTTATGACACTTGCGACACTTAGGGTGCAACACTTAAGTGTGGCATCTTGATGTGTAACAGATGCCCCCTAAAGTGTGAGGTCAGAAGAGAAAATAATGAATGAAACACTTTAAAAATTATTTAATGCAAGGGTGTTGGAGTAAGAGAACTTGACATAAGATGCAAACAACTATCAAACAATATAAATATATCTTTCATTCTTGAGGCAGGGATACCTATGCTCAGAATATGAGTTGACTCAAAGCATAGTCATCGAACAATACACTGTGGATCCATGAGAATATTGAATAAGGGTATGGCCACCGAATATACAATATGGATCTGTACCTCCATGACATAAACTGATCACAACCATGAAAAATACACAGTGGAGATACAAGAAAACAAAACATAGCCATGGATCAATACAATGTGGATCTATGTGAAAGTATATTTATCAGTAAGATTTCCAACATGGAGATGATACTGGAATCTTTTACATGTTCACATTATCTCCATTGACACAATCTAGGAAAATAACATAACAAAGTGAGCACCCAACCTAGGGTATTCTTCCTGATCCCGAAATGGTATGATTATAGCCATATGAATAGATGACTTGATGTCGAACATGGTGGAAACTACTTGATTACCAATCATTGAGGTATACCGTTAACAAGTGCGAGGGAAATGACCAATGATGAAAATGATTCCCAAAATACCTTTTTTACATTCCAATGAATTTGAATAAATGAGTTGAGGTCAAACATTCTTGGAATCATCCGATCAAAGGTAAATGGTGTAAACCTATTGTTGGAAACGAGGATGCCTTCCATTGAGGCATACAGGTTCGAAGGTACTAATTTGTTTCTAAGTCTAATTCATGGATGATGTGCTAAAGTTAATAGGAAAAGACTCGTCGAAGGAGGGCCTTGATGTATCCCGCATCATTAACATGAAACTGACACAGGAAAGTGATGTGAAATGGTGCATTAAATGAGTATGGACTGGCACAGGAATGGAAACTGATAATATTGCATATGGTTGGATTTGAATGAAACTTCCCTTGAACATTGTGAGGAACAAAAAATGACTTGGTAGCATTGATTCGATGAGAACCAAGAACATAATGTGACAAAAATAAGAACACTCTTCGACTAGAATGAAAAAGTATAAAGACACATGGAATTGGTATGAATAAAAGACAAGAATATTGACCAACTGTAAGATGAGATGCAAATAGGTGCCATGTTCAAGGGTGACAACAATAGATACTATAATGGATTCCAAAAACCTTGACCTACTTCATTAAATTTTCCCCCCACCATGATTGGTGAGTACCTCTTTGTTTTTTTAACGAGTTTCAGGAGGGCAACAAATGCTCGGTATAGCTCATCTTCTATGAGTCCCTCGACATATGTTTAACGAACCTGAAGAAGGAGGGGTTTGGTCCCATATGAATCCTGGAGCCTGATCCCATATGGTTCCTTCAATGCTTAATTTTGCAAGCCCAAAGAAGGTAAAATTGGTGATTTTCCACATTTAGAGAGTCTGAAAAGAACTTAAAGACGACTCTATGGGTGAATTTTTCATAAATTTAGTCTCCCAAGCCCGATAAAGTGTAAAAAAATTCAAGGGAGAACTATTCTAGTCATGCTCGACTAGAGTATTCCTTTTTCATAATTAGTCTCGTGAGGCTGAAAAAAAGATAAACTATCACTTGAAATATGCCCTTTCAAACCTTTTAACAAGTGTGAAAGGAAACTTTCTCACTCAACAATCTTTTCATGTTTAGGGAGTCTAAAAAGAGATTAAAGGAGACTCCAAAGAGTTCCTTTTTCATATATATTTTATGACTCCAAAAAGAGATAAAAGTATACTCGGTAACCTATTCTCATGTATTAAGGAGCACGAGAAAGAAAAAATACTAAGCTCGGTAACCTATTCTCATGTATTTATGAGAAAGAGAAAGAAAAAAGACTAAGCTCGTTCTAGAAAAGACTACTACATTACGATGGGAACGACCCCCGAGCAAGGATCACTCCTAGAAGCATGTCTCTCTAGAGGTATTTTTCCCCAGCCTGTTTGGCAGAAGCTAGTGGCTTCTCTCCAGCATGATGTCTAGAGGTTGGAGACCTTCCCCCCAATCATTGTTTCCTCCTTCGAATATTCTTCTCTCCTCGTTTAGGCATCAAGATACTAATAAGAGCATTTTCACTAGCCAGAGGAAAAGAAGGTTCAAGTATTTGATCTAGAGGAAGACTCAATTCGAATGGAGAGGGGTCTGTTTCATTTTTAACGAGCTTGATAGATACAATGAACTATACTCATAAGTATTTTTTTAATTTTTCAATCAGCTTGACACAATAAAAGAACTATGCTTGTAAATACCAAGTACTACCAAAGGATCAAGTGATTCTGGGGATTGTTGCACCTGAGTCGAAATCATATTTAACATGGCAACCTATAGGGTGTCAAGAGGAGGAAAAGGAAAAATCCCCATGAGTGAGGAATACTCAAGGAGACCTATTCCTACACTCTAATACCCAAGACTGGAACCTAGAAAAGGGACATTATCCACTGCAGAAATCTGGAGATATGGAGTGCAATAGTCAAGTTCGTCAACAGTGACAATTTTCCCTTGATGGGGAAATTGTAAAATACAAAACACTAAAGATGAGACGACAGTCATCGCATAGAACCAAATATGACCAAGTAACAAATTGTATTCCAAGGGTGCATCAACCACTTCTATATCAACCAAAAAACATTTACCCTTTAATGTCACAACAAAAGATTGCAAGAGTCTGTGAGGTTGGAAACAATGTCCATCAAACACTTTGAGGGTGGTAGGAGACTGGTTAAGTTTAGGATAATTGGTTCAACAACAAGGAAAATACATGACACAAGTGGAGGCTCCTTCATCCAAAATAGTGTGATGGATGTTCTTTCCACCAGCCAAAATTTGAGTTTGGAATGCTAGGTGGTGGGAGAGACTCACCTTAAAATAGTCCAGATTAAACGTAATCATATTTCATTCCTTTGGATCCATAGCTCCAATTGTTGACAACAAGGTTCTATGTTGACTTGGATAGTTTTGTAGAACTTCTAGGGTTGACATAACACAAATTGATTTTTCCAAGTATTCAACAATATTGTATTTTTGGGCAGTGCGATTACTCAGATTAAATGTCACTTTTCGAATTGTTCCCTTGGGCAGGCGCAACACTGTGTCGGAAATTGGCTTCTCAATCTGAAGAGGGGTGGAAGATGGAAGAGGTGTTGATGTGGAGGGTTGATTGATAGCCTTTCCATTGGCATGATTACCTAGAATAGTGTCATAAGTATTTTCTCAAGTTGTTAAATTAACTTCCTCCTTACAAATATAGACCCGAGAGACGCTTGAAAAAGCATCCCCATGGTGGGAATGACCTACATCGCTCCCTAATGGAGTCATCATTTTTCTGTTATGAGAAATATTACCCTGCGGATAGTTTAAGCTCCTCTTTGGACCAAGACTCTTTAGTTGGTCTAAAGACATAATAAAACAAATGGTTGCTACCTTCCCTTTATATTTAGTTCAACTAATCAAAATGAGAGAGAGAATAAGAGTGGGGCGTACCTTTGTTCAATGTTCATCCTTGTTGCTCCAATCCTTAGGTTTGATCTCCAAGCTCCTTAACGCAAGTGAAGTCTTGAAAATACCAGCAAAGAAAATATTTCTCCTACTCTATTTGATTAGATAAATCATATCTATATATGAATATTGAAACAACAATACACAAGTAGATGAAAAAAAACGAACTTGAAGGGAATAGGCCAAGTTTATATTAATCGGAAATCCAATCGAAATTACATACAAGTCATTTTTTATGATGCAAAAACTTCTCCAAGATCTCCTAGTATATCCCCTTACGTGAATCTATTACGATCAGAATGATTATGCTTTAATGGATTCCTCCCTCTCAAGATCAAAGGTTTGACACCTGAAATCTTCCCCCCTTTCACCATGGAAATGCCTTCAATTTATAGAATTGGGAGGCTCAACTACCATGGGATATTTAGGGAAGTGATTGAGGATATGGCTCCATAAGTTGGGATTTGATCCTAATATAGATCCATGGGATATGATTCGAGCAAAACCAACCTCATCTCTTCAAAGATGTCCCCTAAGAAAAGGTGGGATTCTCCATATTTTCCTCTAACCAAAGTGGTGCTCCCCCTAAGTTAGAGACAACATGCCAATGGTGCTCCCTCAACATGGCAAGGGGAGAAACAACGCTCCCTATACATGGACATGGGGGGAACCCTTCATAAATTCCCAAAAAAGGTCAAATTTCCAAGTAAAAATCATGTTTCTAACCTTGAAATGATGGGTTTCTTCCTCCAATATGACTTAGGGATCATGGAAAATGTTTTTCATTGTTTCAACAAGTTGTGACACTTGGAAAAGTGCATGCGACACTTATTAAGGTGCATACGATACTTGAAAAGGTGCATATGACACTTAACAAGGTGCATATGACACTTTGCAACACTTGCGACACTTTGGGTGTGATACTTAAATGTGGCATTTTGATGTGTAACACTAGGTCTAGGTCTTGGTCTAAGTTTAGATCTAGGTCTAGGTATTTCCATGCCTTTCCATGCATAGGTCTTGCCATGTCTAGGCCTGACCATGTATAGGTCAAGGCCATGTATTGCCTCATGTTAGGGACCTAACCTTCCTAACTCCTTATGTAGGTAGAATAATATATTTTCCATGTAATAAAGGCCAATATTAATAAGGCTATAAATAAGGAAGAATAAGTCAAATGTAAGAATACCTAATAGAAGCTTCTGCTTCTAGAAGATATTCCTCTAGATTGTTCTTAGGGTAGATAGATTTAGTATAAATGCGATTCGAGGGTATGATAAGTTTTTTCTTGGAAATTATTGTAATAGAGCTATGCTCTGCTAGAGGTTTCCCCCTCGAAGAGGAAAGTGAAGATTGATATCATAATAAAGTTGTTCTTCCTGGTGACTATTCTGGTGTTAATATGATGTTCTTCTAATACTTTTATGGATACATCATTATTATTTTGTCATGTCTTTCTAGATACTTTCTATTATGCATAATATAATTTATCAGGAATATTGCAAGTGGTATCAGAGCGCTTTCCTTGGTATAAATTGTGGGTAATTTTTTTTCCAGGGTAGAGACATATTCCAACGTCTTTAAGCTACAAAGATTTATCATTATGTGCATAACCCCATGGTCAGGTAGTAATACATGTAGGAAATACAAGTGGTACCTAAGCGCACATTTGTTGGCCACCCTTGTAACCCCTTTTGGTACCCCTTCGAGTGGTAACGCATCAGACAACACCTGTATACGGATCGACCTAGGCATCATGAAGCCCTCCATAGATAAATCAATCAGTCGTCGAACTTCTATAGTGTTACTGAGAAAAGAACTCATGAAGTGACTCTCTAGTACCTGGGTAGTCGAGTAGCATGGATAAGGGTATGGTCTACCCTCCTTAGTTGGTGCTCTAAGATATTGGGCCAAGTACTATTGTAGGACCCCACAATTATATCAAAGAGCTATAGCACATGGGAAACCATTGATTGTAGATTCCCTGCAAACCCTAACTCTTGCGAACATAACAAAAACAAGAACAAACAATATCTATTGCAGTGCAACCTTTTCATTAGCATTAGGGTTGCAAAATTACTACATTTTTTTTCCTGCTAAGAATTCCAGCATTTTGCCTCTGCAGTGTTATGCAGTTCGGAGTATAACTCCACAAGAGTAAACAAAATAAAAACAAAAATAAAAATAAAAAAGTATAGAACCTCCCAATACCCTTATTTGATACCTACCCCATTAGAATCCTTTCCTCATTCTGATCGCAGTAACACCTATGATTTTTCCATTTTTTTCCCCCTGTAGTCCTTCTCCCTTATGACTCCCCTTATTTGGGACCTACCCCATTAAATTCCCCTCCTTGCCCTGATCATTGTGATACCATTCATCGTAACCCTTTTTTCTAAGTGGTCCCACCTGCCCCATTCATCATGACCAACACCCGTAGACAAGACTTGGAAGACCACTTCAATACCTTCTCATCTCATTTCAATACTTTGTCCTCTAATTTTGAAGAGACCCAACAGGAAGTGCGGAAACTCGGTTCCTAAATGGGAAACTTACAACAGGACATTTCTACCCAACTTGAATCCTTTGCTGCCAATATCTACAATAAACTGAATATTCCTATACACCTTAACTCATCTGACCAACCTTTTCACCCTGAAGGTGAGACATCCTCCCATTCCCATAATTTTCACTCCCCTCCCTTTCAACGGGAACTTCACCTTCCTTGAGTGGATGTGAACAAATTTGATGGCTCGGATCCCACTGGTTGGGTCAACCAAATGGAACACTATTTCTCTTTGTATGGAATTACTGATGAGTTAGCCAAACTATGGTATGGTGTTCTCCATCTAGATCAGGAATGTTGGCAATGGTGTAAATGGTGAAAAAATTCTTGCCAAGGGTATGTGGTTTAGAGACAATTTGTTGCAGAGATTTATGAATTCTTCGACACTAACACCCACCATTTAGGCCACTTGACCAAGTTGAATCAATTGTCACAGTAGAAGACTTTATAGCCACTTTTGAGCACTTGGCTTTCCACACAGAGAGTATGTATGATGCTTTTTTTTCGAGAATGCTTTATCAGTGGACTCAAGGATGAGATTCATGCCCATGTCCTCATGTCTTTCCCCCACAGTTGGGTGGAAGCTACTAAAAGAGCTAAGGAAGCACAACAAGTTGCCTCTTTTCAAGAAAGAAAACACTCTTTTATTCCCCTCCCTAAACCTCTCACTCCCACCCCTCCTTCCGCTCCACTAATGATCCATAAATTGACCAAGGCCAAAATAGTTGAACGCCAAATCAAGGGACTTTATTATAACTGTGATAAAAAATATTTCCCTGGGCACAAGTGTATGTAACAAAATCTCTTTATGGCCATATCTAAAGATGTTTCTAAATAAGAGGTTGAGGCTCCTCCTATGGATGAGTCCCCTAACCCAACTGATCTGGCCCCACTAGTGGACCTTCTAGAAGTTGAATCGGTCATTTCCTTGAGTGCTCTCACTAGATTCTCTTGCTCCCAAAACCCTCAAGTTAATTGGATACATTAAGAATCATAAATTCATCATCCTCATTCACAGTGGAAACACCCATAATTTTATTCATTGCCACATTGCCCAAGAAACTAATTTCTATGTATGTGTCGTCAATAAATTTCAAATCATGATTTCCAATGGAGGTTCCATGGAATGTGGGGGGCATTGTGAAAATGTGTGTCTCCAAATTGGCCATTACAACATGAAATATCATATGTTTCCTATCAACATGGATGGTTGTGACATTGTGCTAGGTGTTTAATGGTTTAGGACTCTGGGTCCCATCCTCATGGATTTTAAGGAATTAACCATGCAATTCACCCAGAAGGGCCAATAGTATAACTTTTAAGGCATCACAGTTGGTTCCCCTGAGATCATCGGTTCCCATCGCATGGAAAATCTCCTCAAAAAAGGGAATTCAGGAATTATTTCACAACTCCATTCCATCCAGGCCACTAAGATACCATCTGTGCATCCTGACCTCCAATCCATCCTCTCCAACCATCAATATGTTTTTTCAATGCCCCAAGGACTTCCCCCTTCCCATGGTTTTCATGATCATTCCATTCCTCTCATCCCTGGAAGCCTTCCTCCCAATGTTCATCCCTACCTCCATCCCTTTGTACAGAAAAATGAAATTGAGAAAATTTTCCAAGAATTGCTCGCCGCAGGTGTTATACGTCCTAGTACTATCCCCTATTCTTCTCTTTTGGTCGTGTTCCTTAAGAAAGAAGAATCTTGGCGCATGTTTCATGACTTTCTCACCCTCAACAAAATGACCATCAAATACAAGCTTCCGATTCATGTCATTGATGATCTTTTGGATGAGTTAAGTGGTGCCCAATATTTTACTAAACTTGATCTTCGTTGTGGCTATCACCAGATACGTATGAAACATGATGACATTCCTAAGACTTCCTTTTGAACTCATGATGGCCACTATGAGTTCGTGGTCATGCCCTTTGGCTTATGTAATTCTCCACCCACCTTCCAAAGCCTCATGAATCATGTCTTCCGTCCTTTTCTCTGTCATTTTATCTTAGTTTTCTTTGTTGATATTCTCATCGATAGTAAAACATGGACCGCCCATCTTGCTCATGTGGATAAAGTTATTCATCTACTCTCTCAACAACAAATTTTCCTCAAACAATCTAAATGTTCTTTTGGAGCCTCGAAAGTGGAGTATTTGGGTCATATTGTTGGAAAATATGGTGTTAGGGTAGATCCAAAGAAAATTGAAGCAATGCAAGATTGGCCTCGACCTAAGACTCTCAAAATCTTGCATGGTTTTCTGGGTTTAACAAGTTATTATCGCAAGTTTGTCAATAATTATGGAATGATTGGAGCACCTATCACGACTCTCCTTAAAAATAATGCTTTCACTTGGACTCCAATGATTGATTAATCCTTCCAAGCATTGAAGGAGGCTATGTGCACCACTCATGTCTTGGCCCTTCCCGACTTCACAAAGACCTTTGTCCTGGAATGTGATGCTTTAGGGAGAGGAATTGGTGCAGTCCTTATGCAATATGGTTGGCCTTTGGCTTTCACCATCAAACAACTTTCAAAGCGCCATTTGGGCCAATCAATTTATGAAAAGGAAATGTTGGCTATCTTGCATGTAGTGGATCTCTGACGCCTTTATCTATTGGGGCAATGATTCCAAATTAAGACACATCATTAGAGCCTTAAGTATTTTTTGGAGCAACATCTTTAATCCCCTGAGTAACAGAAATGGATGACTAAGCTCTTTGGATATGATTATGAGATCATTTACAAGAAAGAAAAAGACAATGTGGTTGTTGATGCTCTTCCCTGAAAGTATGAAGATGAAGGGTCCCTTTTTTTGCTCTCTTTCATTGTACTTGATTGGCTCTAATATGTTCGCCAAGAATGGTTGTAAGATCCTAGAAGTTCACGTTCGATCCACCAATTGCAAGACAATTCTTCAGTCTCCCCGGGGTACTCTTGGAACAATGATGAGTCACGCTACAAAGGCCATATGTAGTTAAGTATGCATTCACAACTTAAATCCATAGTGATTTTTGAGCTACATGCTTCACCCACAGCTGGGTACTCATGGTTTAATAAAACCTATGACTGAGTCAAACACTCATTTTTCTGGGAGGAAATGAAACAGGATGTTCGCACCTCCGTGGAAGAATTTGATTTATCTCAACGCAACAAAGGAGAAACAATCAAAGCTCCGGGCATCCTACAACCACTCCCGATTCCACCCACTATTTGGAGGGATATCTCTATGGATTTCATTGTTGTCTTACCTAAATCGGGTAATAAGTCAGTCATCATGGTGTTAGTTGATCGTATTTCCAAATATTCTCATTTATGTGCTCTTCAACACCCATTTACAACAACCATAGTGGCTCAAATTTTCATGGATAACATTTTAAAGCTTCATGGCATACCTCACGCTATTGTCTCTGACATAGAACCCACTTTCACTAGCAATTTCTGGCAAGAATTGTTCAGGATCTAGAGAACCCAATTGCAGCTCAACACAACCTATCATCCTCAGATCGATGGCCAAACTGAAGTGGTCAACAAGTGTTTGGAAACATATTTGTGGTGTTTTACATATGAAAGGAAAATTGAATGGGTGCAATGGTTTCCACTAGTTGAATGGTGGTACAACACATCTTACCGTACAACTACTCGCATGACTCCTTTTGAAGTTGTATATGGACAAAATCCACCCTTAGTTCTCTCATACATTATGGGAGTCTCTAAGGTTTAGGAGGTTTACCACACTTTTACAGTTCAAAAATCTATTCTTTGTTCCCTCAAAGAGAATTTGGTCATAGCTCAGAATCACATGAAGCAATAAGTTGATCAAGGTCATTTTGAACGTCAATTTGTTGAAGGGGATCAGGTGTTTCTTTGATTGCAACCTTATAAGAAAACTTCACTCAAGGCTGACCATTGCCAGAAACTTGCACCTAAATTTTATGGTCCATATACAGTTCTCAAACACGTGGGACTGGTCGCCTACTAGTTATCTTTTCCAATTCATTCTAGGATCCATCCTATTTTTCATGTCTCATGATTAAATAAGGTGATTGGAACTAGGCACCAAACTCAAACCAGTCTTCCTGAGTTGGATGAAGAAGGGTCCATGTAGTTTCATCCCCAAGCAGTTTTGGATCAACGTGAGCATCATCTCTGTCACTGCACCATCAACGAAGTGTTAGTATAGTGGAAAGATACAACTCCAGCAGATGCCACCTAGGAGCCAACTAACACTCTGCAACAATTTCCTCATCTCAATCATTGAGGACAATAATTTTTTTAAGGGGGAGGGCATGTTAGGGACCTAACCTCCCTAACTCCTCATGTAGGTAGAATAATATATTTTCCATGTAATAAATGCCAATATTAATAAGGCCTAGAAATAAGGAAGAATAAGTCAAATGTAAGAAGACTTAATAGAATATTCCACTTCTAGAAGATCTTCCTCTAGATTGTTCTTAGTGTTAAAGTTTTATTTATACAACTAGTGTTGGAGAAATTTTTATTTTCGACACACTAGTTCAGTGGGAGTTAACTAACTAGTTCTATTGTAGGCTTTCTATTTTTACCATCACTATTATGCATGCATGCATTCCTAAGGAAAGCTAACTGTTTGATTGATTTTCTTAATTATGGAATGCTTTGCCCTATATATGAGTGTATTCCACTCATTCATTGTATCATATTGATCATGATCTATGTATTAATCATCAGCTCATTGAATTAGTGTGAATATATTTTCTCATTCTTCCATATTGAATCTCTCTTCCTTTTCTTGATAAGATTTGTTTGTGCAAGCTTTAGCTAGATATCCTGTGCAAGTTTCTATGAAACACTGACATGGTATCAGAGCTATGCTACTTGGAGCAAGCCAAACAAGCCAAAGAATAAGGAAAATCAGGGTTTCAACGAGCCAAATCCGTGGTCATACCTTTCAGCAGTTATTCCTCCCAAAATATTACGTTTTTGAAGAAACGGCCCGCAAAAAGAGTAAATCGACCCATTTTGGAAGCGGGTTTTAAACCGTTTGGCGACATTCTTCATCATTTGCTCAAAAATTAATCCGCAAGATAGCCTCTTGAAACTGATACGAATCAGTGTCTGTACCTTTCTACAGTGATTGCTCCCAAAAATATTAAGTTTTTCAGGAAACGGCTCGCGAGAGAAGTAAATCAACCCATTTTGTAAGTGGTGTTATAACCCTAATTTGCACCAGACATGCTTACCTGGCATCAGGCCATCTCAGATTCCTTTTTTCCAAAGCACTGCTAAACAACTCTTCTTAAAAACCTATTTTATAAGGGCCCACGCGCCCTACTCCATTATTGCACGCGTGTACACACTAGCTGACCCAAAACAGCCCACGTGTACCTACAAAAGCACAAAAAAAGGAAAGTTGTCGACGGAACACACAACTTTGGGTAAGTTAACTAAACCTTCTAGCCATGCATGGACGAGGGTTTGTCCAAATACCTAGCTTCTTCTAGTCTATAAAAGAAGGGTTAGGGATCCCATTTCGAGGAGGAGAATAATAGTAAAGAAACTCTACCCAATTGCACATTCCCATTGTCCCAACCCTTTAGCCATCCTTGTGTAAGAAGAGATACAAAGAAAAGAAGTTGGAGGACAGTTGAAGAGGAGCCCAGTATCAGGTTCGCGGAGCGGTGGCCGGTCTCAACCTTGTAAGTTGATTCATTAAAATTAATAAAGAAATGCTTTTCCCGTCCCACTATATGAGTTCTTCATAGTTTATTGAATATATATTTGAATCTCTAATCCATTAATCTATAGGTAAAATTCATGTATAGTTTATTGCTTGTTTTGTATGAAAGTCATCCTTGGGAGGAGAGCTTCCAATAAGTGATCAAGCGTGAAGAAGGATCGACATTGAACACCCGAAACAAGGTATGTTCGTCTAACCATGTATTTTCTTAAAAGAAATGGGGATTAGGTATGGGACGACGGTAGAAAGTAGGATTCTTTCAGTCTCATCTGCATGCATAATATAACCCTAAATGCTAGTCCGTAGGGGGATTTCCCACCACAATAGAATTGGTGACCATACTGGGGATCTCTAGGGTTTCTGGGATTATTTTTTGGGTATTTTTAAGAACTGGTTTCATTGCTTGTTTTTAAAGTTTCTGCAAAAATATGAGCTAACAGAGATTCTGGTATTCCATACTAGTTATCTCTGTTTATTTGCTTGACTGCATTTTATTTTATTTTCTGAGACCCACAGAGGTACACGCGGAATGTATAAGGTCTGAACGCGTGTACCCGTGCCCTACCTTCTCACAGCACGGATGTACACACTAGCTGAGGAAGTGTCAGTCGCGTGTATGATTTTAGAAAATTTCTTTTAGAGAGGTAGTCATCCTCTCCCCTGTCAGAAGTAGTCCTTCTCAGGGGTTTTCTGGAACTCTTTCTAGTCTTTGTTGTTTGCAATCAATAGCTTAGGTTTCACCTCAGATTGGTTTGTTCTATGAAGTTTTCCTTGAATTCTTTTCTTTTTTCTGTTAAAGTAAGTGTCTAAGTCTTCAAGAGATCCTGGTTCTCAGTACCAGTGGTCTCTGCCTGGGATGGATTGCTTGTCCTTTCATTTGTCTTAGAGTTTCAAAAGTACATGCGGCCTGTATAAGGTTTGCATGCGTGTACACGCACCCTGACTATACACAACTCGCGTGCACACACTTGTTGTTGAACTGTCAGCAGTGTTCTTGTGGAGAAATTTTTTGTTTAAGGTAAGGCAATCATCCTTTCCTTTGACAAGATTTATACCTCTCAGGTTTTTGGGTCTCTATCATAAGAAGTTTTAGCCTAGGTTGTATTCCAGCATAGCTTTCTTTTTCGTTTAAAATATTTTTTGTGTTTCCTATTTTTTTTAAACTTATTTTTAGCTTGAAATTTTAAGAAAAATGAGTTGCATTTTGAAAAAAAAATCCCCCTCATGGCCAAGGGGGGCCATGAATCGTGCATTCATCAGTTTCTTTTAGAATATTTTGTTATTTCTGCTTTGATTGGAAGAAAATATATATATATATATAAAAACTTAGTTTGTTAGATCTCTTTCTTTACTGGCATTTTCTTTGCATTGTTATTTGAAAAAGAAAAAGAAATTAGCATAGCGTTGTGTTTTCTTCTAATTTTAAAAGCATTTCAAAAAAGAAAAAAGAAAAAAAGAAATATAATCATTCTTTGCCAGTGTTCATGTAAGTTTCATCATTTTTTCGCAAGAGTCTTAACACCATCAGTTGCACTACTGTACCCTTTTGAGCAAATCAAGCTAGTAAAAAGAACGCTAATTAAAATCAACCAGACTTTATGTTTTATAGGGTTCATCAACTAATCTAGGCTAGAGCCTTGAATTAAGTTGGAGAGGAAACTCTTCAAGGCCATTAAAATCAAACATTGGGGTCTGAGTTAGGGAGTGTCAAAGTCCAGTATCATGAAATTTATCTGAGACCCCCCTCTAACACAGGGGATAAACACGAGGTCACGCGCGGAAAGGTAGTGGAGATAACCCCTCCCAAGCTGGACCAATTGTAGTGGAGAACACATATAGAGGGCTTGTCTTGGGATTCCATCGATTTCATTTTCCACGAAGCTTCATGGGTCTCGAATCCATTCGAGGTCCTCAGTTGTCTTCCAGACCACTTTCTTTCGATACCCTTGACAGGTTTCGGGCTCGATACCCTGCTCATTGTGGTCTACCCGACTTTTGACTATACTCACCTAGTGACTGTTCGCGCGTTGGAAACTAGTTGCCTATCTTTTTAGTGACATACAAAGGTGACTGTGGGGATATAATGTGGTACCTAGGACAGACATCGGGCCATGCTTTGCAGAGTATACCTGGAGGGTGCTTCCGTTTTTGAGTTTCACTTGCACCGGTAAGTTGCTCTAGTGTTGGTTGGTGTAACTATTCTTCCAACTAGTTAGTCGTTTGCTTGATTTTCCTTTAGGAACTTTTAGTGTGTGCTTTGTGCTCCCTAGTTTTCCATAGTGAGTTATTCAGTCGTGGCTTTGGGTCTCTAACCTAGGGTGGTAAACCGCCCACTCCTCTAGTCATGAGGACTTTTTGGTCTTCCTCTTAGAAACGTGGAGCCGCCTTTTTATAGGCGTTGTTTTGATACCACTGGTTCTTCAGAGTCAGTGTGTGAGACTTTTACAGATTTGAACGATCTCGCAAGGGGAGAACCTGTGCATAAGATATTCATGGCTAAAGTTCCTAGCGATACCAACCAAGGAGCCCCTTCACAAGGGGATTCTTGTGCTTTTCCCTTCTTCGGAAACGTTGGTGTCCCTTTGATGGCCACTTTGTACATTCCTGGGTTGAATGTGGGATTACCGGTTTGGTTGGGTACCATTCCAAATGTCCCAAATGCTCTTAACGCTTCTTAGTTAAGCACTTTATGTCATGGTCACCCTGTTGATGTTTCTTCGTCAACAAAGTATTCTCCTCCTCCTTCTCCCGCCTATGGTGAAAGTATAGTTACTAGTAACCGGAAGTCTAAATGAAATAGAAAGGGGAAGAATAGGAAGAAGAAATCACTAACCTCTGCGAGTCATGTTGGAGATAGGTCAACAACCTCTGCAAGTCACGTTGACGACCAACACCTAGCCTATGCAATTTATGCTGGGGGCAATCACCCACCCTCTGCAAGTCATGCTGGGGGAAAAAGTCCAGTCACTGCTAGTCATATTGGTAATAGGTCTGTAGCCTCTGCAAGTCATGTTATCGACCCATCACCAACCTCTGCAAGTCATGTTGGAGATGTGAAACCAGCCACTGCCAGTCATGTTGGGGGCATTGATTCTGTTGAGAAACCTAGATGGATAGGACGTAAGCCTAAGTTCCCTTGTAAACTTTGCAAGGGAGATCACCTTACTCATTTATGCCCTGGCATTCCAGAGGTACAAAGATTGTGGTCCTTGTCTGCAAGCTCTTCTGATTCTGAGTCTTTTGAGGTTTCCTCGCAGTCGATTCAGCCATTGGTTGAGAAAGTGGTCATGTCGATGCAGTCATCAGCTGATCGCACTCCTCTTTTGGGGGGTGAGGTACCTTTAGACCATGTAGTCTTGCAGCCTATTCATCCATTGGTTACGAAAGTGGTCATGTCAATGCAGTCATCGGCTGATCCCACTCCTCTTCTAGGGGGCGAGGTACCTTTAGACCATGTAGTCTCGCAGCATATTTAGACATTGGTTGTGAAAGTGGTCATGTCGATGCAGTCATTGGCTGATCCCACTCCTCTGTTGGGGGGTGAGGTACCTTTAGACCATGTAGTCCTGCAGCCTATTCATCCATTGGTTGCGAAAGTGGTCATGTTGATGAAATCATCGGTTGATCCCACTCCTCTTCTAGGGGGAGAGGTACCTTTAGACCATGTAGTCTCACAGCCTATTCAACCATTGGTTTCGAAAGTGGTCATGTCGATGCAATCATTGGATGATCCCATTCTTCTTTTGGGGAGTGACGTGTCTACCAACTATGTTTTTAGCATTTCTGGTTCAGTACTTTCAGAACAAGGGGGCATTCCGCTCGTTCCAAGCACACCCCCTCCAAGCCCTAGGATGGTTTCCTTTGATTGGAATGACCTTGTTGAGCCTCATCTTCCTTATGCTGCACCTTTTCAAATAAGGGTTGAAGTTAAGTCAACAAACATTTATCGATGTATTGTGGATGAAGGAGCCTCTGCAAGTATTTTATCCTCCTTGGTTTGGAAAGTCTTGGGATCTCCTAAGCTTGTGTCTTCTTCACATGAACTGTTGGCTTTTGATAGACGTCCTAGTGAATATTTGGGGGTTCTTCCTCAGTTGCCTATCTCCTTAGGTGGGAAGATTGTCCATGTCGATGTTATAGTGGTACAAGGCCCGTTAGATTTCAATATGCTTCTCGGGTGTGATTATGTATATGCTATGAATGTTGTGGTGTCTACGCTCTTCCGGGAGATGCATTTCCCTCATAATGGAAGCATTGTCACTATCGACCAGCTAGCATCTAATAATCACCATCCTAATTTGGAATTATTTTAGACTACCCCTTTATATGTTCCTAGCGTTCATGTAGACTCTACCCCGCCACAGGTTAATTATGTGGTATCTTATCCTCGATGTTCAATTTCTTATGAGAAGGAACCTGTGAAATCATGTGTTCCCTCTCAAGACTTGGTCTCAACAATTGATCCATTGGTTTATCCAATGGGGGCATGGGATCCCTTGTTTCCCCCTCTTGGTCCAAGTAGGCTTGAGTATCCTTCTGAGTCTGATCTCGTTGTTAGTAGATCCTCAAGCCCTCGTGATCGTGATTCTTTGCTGATAGACTCTGCCAATCCTAGTCAGAACCTCCATCATCATATGGAGTATGGTCAGTTTACTTCATCCTTTGGGACTGTCGACCCTTGTTTGCGTGATTTCTTAGATTTTGAATTGTCTTCAAATGAGGCTATCCTTGAAGCCATGACAACAGTTTCTATCCCGCGGGAGGACTTACACCGTGGTTTGTGTTTTCTTCCCTTTTGGGAGACTTCCCAGGTTGATTATCGAAGAGACTCCTGGTCTGAGCCTAACAGCGGGCTCTACCTGAACTAGTTTCATACATGAGTTATAGCCCCCATTCGGGTCTTCTTTTAAGACCTTTTCAAACCCTCTAAACATGAAAATATTGTTGAGCGATCTTGTGGCCTTTCATGCTCGTTAAACTAAAATTTGAAGTCACGTCTGTCCAGCGGTAGTTTACCCCTTTTTCGGTCCAGACAGTCAAATGTACGAACAAAGGTATACTCTATGGAACTTTAGTTATCTAGAAGAGTACTCTCAGGTATCATTTTAACCCTTTTTCGGGCCTGGGGGACTAAATTTACGAAAAAGGAACCCCCATGGAGTCCATAGTTAAGCTCTTTTCAGACTCCCTAAAATTGAAAAGATCATCGAGTGACCTTGTTCTCTCACACTCGTTAAACTGGTCCAGAAGAACATTCTTGACGGAGTCCATAGTTAATCTTTTTTCAGACTCCTTAAAAATGAAAAAATGGTCGAGTGATCTTGTCTTTATCACACTCGTTAAAAAGGTTTTGAATAGACATCTTGTCGGTGCTAGTTTACCCCTTTTTCGAACTGACTAGACTACCTTCGAAAACTGTACCCCAATTGAGTCTCCTTTTATGTTTTTCAGACTCTCTAAATATGAAAAACCACCAAGCTTACCTTCTCTGGGCTCGTTAAACTTACATCGAAGGACGTTACCATTGTGTGTTTTATTAATCACATTTGCATAACCGCGTCTTTAGCATAATGTCGGCTCCATGTTGCTCTCAACTGAACCATCTAAAGAATGCCTCATATGCAATCCCTATAGCACTTTGCCTCTGCATCTTGACACCTTTGGCCCCTGGAGGATTTTTCCCGAGTGTCCTTTTCTTGCATATGTCCCTTTGCCCTGAGCATCCCTGTGTTCTGTACGCTTGGAACTAGTATGTTTGCGACACTCAATCCTCCTTTGTAACGTAACATTCTTTTATTCTTTTTTCCAAAATCATTGAAAAAGACAAAAAAATCAAATATACCCCAAAAAGAGGAAGGGAAAAGTATTTTCTTTATTAGTAGCATAATGAGTTTCCCTTGGATAAAGCACATATGTATGTTTGTTCATCAAACCCTGGGATGTAATATGACTTTAGGAAGTTGTTCTCGCTACATAGAGATGTGTCCTCCTCTGTTTGGTTATTCTTCCAAACATATGGAGAGTTTGCATTGCCTCCTGCCTCGTAAACTTATGTTAATGCCATGCTGCCTGAGTCTCATCATTTGTCATGTTGTTGTCCAAGGGAAGTTTGTCACCAAGCCTAAGTCGGCCCCTCTGCAGTTTGTCTCTTTCCCTCGTACCCGACCATCCTGAATGTCCAATCAAGTCCTTGTTCGGAATCAATGAAGACTTCAGTCTGATCATCAAGATTATCTAGTCCATGACCGACGAGCCATTCAAGACCTCTGGGTAGTAAAGTTGTACACTCATATTACACTCCTACCCGAGTTTTGAATATTTTTTGAAGTTGTTTCTCGAGCTCTGAAGATCTCATCTCCATCCATCAAGCCGTATCAACTTCTAGAAGATGGATACTCTATATGTATATATTTTTTATTTCGAGATGTAGCTCCACTGTGTATTGTTCATAGCTACACTTTATATATTTATTTGACATGGATCTACAGTGTA
The DNA here is from genome assembly GCA_010110895.2 of Picea sitchensis. Taxonomy (NCBI): domain Eukaryota; kingdom Viridiplantae; phylum Streptophyta; class Pinopsida; order Pinales; family Pinaceae; genus Picea; species Picea sitchensis. The sequence continues at coordinate 11,859 of SNQJ01S0072118.1, read as the reverse complement.
TTTGATTGGTAGCCATGATTCTATTTTATCCCAAGCATGGGTATACCCACCTCAGTGAGACATTTGTTATTTTGCAGATGACACCTCCCGGTTCCTGGTCCCTGGGCTCACTTGTTTGGCACATTAGTAAAGATTGGTAATGTATTTCGGCCATCAGATGCTCTTCTGACCTCACACATTAGGGGGCATCTGTTATAACCCTAATTTGCACCAAACATGATTACCTGGCATCAGGCCATCTAAGATTCTTTTTTTGCCAAAGCACTGTTGAACAAATCTTCTTAAAAACCTCTTTTATAAGGGCCCACATGCCCTACTCCATTACTGCATGTGTGTACATGCTAGCTGACCCAAAACAGCCCGCGTGTACCTATAAAAGCACGAAAAAAGGAAAGTTTCCGACATAACACACAACTTTGGGTAAGTTAACTAAACCTTCCAGCCATGCATGGCTGAGGGTTCGTCCAAATACCTAGCTTCTTCCAACCTATAAAAGAAGGGTTAGGGGTCCCATTTGGAGGAGGAGAATAATAGTAAAGAAACTCTACCCAATTGCACATTCCCATTGTCCCAACCCTTTAGCCATCCTTGTGCAAGAAGAGATACAAAGCAAAGAAGTTGGAGGACAGTGGAAGAGGAGCCCAGGATCAGGTTCGCGGAGTGGTGGCTGGTCTCGACATTGTAAGTTGATTCTTTAAAATTAATAAAGAAATGTTTTTCCCGTCCCACTATATCAGTTATTCATAGTTTATTGAATATATGTTTGAATCTCTAACCCATTAATATGTAGGTAAAATGCATGTATAGTTTGTTGATTTTTTTGTATGCAGGTCAGCCTTGGGAGGAGAGCTACCAACAAGCGATCAAGCATGAAGAAGGATCAACATCGAACGCCCGAAACAAGGTATGTTCGTCTAACCATGTATTTGCTTAAAAGAAATGGGGATTAGGTCTGGGACAACGATAGAAAGTAGGATTCTTTCGGTCTCATCTTCATTCATAATATAACCCTAAATGCTAGCCTGTAGGGGGATTTCCCACCACAACAAGTGGGTTTTAAACCGTTTGGAGATATTCCTCACCGTTTGCTCAAAATGTAAGTCGCAAGATCATCTCTTGAAACTGATAAGAATTTTCACTTAAAGTGTCATTTCTGTCGTGATTTCTTAATTTTTCACTTGCAGATTGAGAGTAAATTTTTAGGGGTTCTTAGAAACAGTGGGAGAGATGGATATGAAAACTATTATACAGTCAAACTTGGTGGTAATCCTCACACCATACAATTATTTTGATTGGAAGCCCAATGCGACTTCCAACTCAAAAGAAAAGGACTATATAATTTGATGATGGTGACAGAAACAGAACCTACATCAGCGATTGAGAAGATGAGATGGGTGAACCGTAAGGATGAGTTCATGGGACTACTTATTGATTTAATATCCACTTATTTGTGGCTTCATGTTTCCGCATGAAAGACTCCAAACGATATATGGACCACCTTGGAAGGACTCTTTGGAAATAAGGATGAGATGTGAGGTCATATGCTTGAGGTAGAGTTGAATACCTTAGACCCTAAAAGTTTTGATAATATACAATATTTTTTTACTAAATTTAAATATTTGCTATTAAGCTTGGGTGAATGTGGTATTGATAAGTCTACACAAGAGAAACAACTTATTTTAACAATCTTGGCCAAGCTAGGACTAGAATACGCTGTATATGTCTCCAATTTCCATTCTGGCAGATGTCTTTTTGGAACAAATTGGAAAATGTCTACATTGGCTTAGTTCATTGAGTGTCTTACACAAGAGCAGACAAAAATCATACAAATGGGCCTCATGAAAGATCCAAAATCACATGCACTCACCATGCATGATGGAAAAGGGTCATCCAAACAGAACGGGAAGGAGGGATATTCCAAACCCTTCAACGATTCTTCAAGTTCCAGATACTCTTCAGATTCCAAGAAGAAGAAGGGAAAGAAGTGCACTTGTTGCAATAAGCTGAATCATGAAGAATCCACATGCATGAAGAAACAGATCGATCTTATGGCACAGACACTTCAGCAGAACAACCTTGGAAACTTCATTCCAGAGGGAGTCAAGAAGCAGAAGGAAGAAGATCCTACTCCTAAGAAAGGTAATAATCATGCTCTAGTTGCAATTAATTCCTCATATGATTCATGGATTATAGATTCTGGTGCATCCCATCATATGGCAGCAAAAGAGGAAGTTTTATCTTCTTTGAGTCCATTCTCAAGAACCCCTATTCTCATGGGGGATGATACTCCAGTAGCAGTAGCAGGAGAAGGGAGAGTGGAACTCCACAATGGAAGTTTTGAGAATGTTCTACATGTTCCAAATATTTCTATGAATCTGCTATCAGTTTATTAGATCACTCAGAAAGGTAAAAAGGTTGAATTTACATCAAATTCAGTTTCAGTAATTGACATGCATGACAATTCCATTATTGCAATTCGTGAGGTGGATCATAAGTCAAGGTTGTATAAATTCACTAAGTTTTCTGACGATGACTCCTCTATTCTACTTAAACATAAGGAGACTACTTTGCATGAACCTCTAGTGCAACATGCATATACTCTTGTTCTTCCATCAGTTTCAGACATCAGAGATGATTCCATGCACTTAGATTCTATACATGGAAATAAGCAGGTATTACAGCCAAATGAGGAGGCGGCGTCAAAGCTTCAGCAAATGCCTAAGTGGGCATAGTCCACACTTCAGGAAACAAAAAACCTTGCAGGGGATCCATTGGATTCGAGGAGGACTCGATCTCAGCATGAGGATCCTTCTCATGTATTTTCAACTTTAGAACCTGTGATGCCCATGCATTGCTATATGGTTCAATCTACTAATCCATAGAACTACAATAGGGTTGTGGGAAATCCATTATCGAAAGCATCCATGCAAAAGGAGTATGACTCACTCCTACAGAACCAGACTTGGCATCTGGTTCCACTTCCACCAAGAAGGAATATTTTTAGGTGCAGATGGGTCCACCGGATCAAGAGGTACAAGGCTAGATAGGTAGCCAAAGGACTTCATCAGATCCATAAATATTTGTATATTTTCACGAAGGCTTTCAGTGAGTAGAAGTTTCAAACTTTGCGGGATCGTCTTGCAGTGAATAACACAGTTGCCTAACAATTGTCATTTTCTTCTTTTGATACATTATCTTTTGAGGGGGGGTTTTGTTTCCAAGTGGTTTTCCCTATTTCCTCACTTTTATTCAGTGTTCAGTAGTTGCATTGTACATGAGTACCTAAAATGGCCTAGTAGTTGGGACTCATTTTTTACTCCATAATGATGTTCAGGGGGGGTGTTGGAGAAATTTTTATTTTCGACACACTAGTTCAATGGGAGTTAATTGACTAGTTCTATTGTAGAATTTCTATTTTTACCTTCACTATTATACATGCATGCATTCCTAAGGAAAGCTAATTGCTTTATTGCTTTTCTTAATTATGGAGTGTTTTTCCCTATATATGAGTGTATTCCACTCATTCATTGTATCATATTGATCATGATCTATGTATCAATCATCAACTCATTGGAGTAGTGTGAATATATTTTCTCATTCTTCCATATTGAATCTCTCTTCCTTTTCTTGATAAGATTTGTTTGTGCATGCTTTAGCTAGATCTCCTGTGCAGGTTTCCATGAAACACTGACAACTAGAAGTTACATTTCTTCTTTATTATTATAATCATTTATCACATTAGATGCATAAATAGGATCACTAAAAGAGAGACAATCACAAAAAAAATAGAGACACACAGATGATCCTAGGAAACCCTCATGGGAAAGAAAACCTAGCAAAAATTTCTCAATATAGATAGACCAGAAACAAAGCAGAAGATCCTCCTCTACTCCTTCACTAGGAAAGAGTAGCGCACTACTTAACCAAGAGATACCAATACATAGACCAAGAACCCTCCTTGACGTCACACCTAGTTGCAGTAGGTTCTCCTCCAAGACTTACGCATTGTAGATCTAATTGGTGAGTGTGTCCAAATGAGGCATTGGCCTCCCTTATAAATAGTGGTCTGGCCAGCCTAAAATTAGGTCTGGGCTGACCTGTCATTTTACCCTCTTAATTTACATTTAATTTTCAAGGCACAAAAGGGCCGGATTTTACAAAGGCACAATAGGGCCTAATTAATAAATATAATATAAAACTATTATTCAACACTCCCTCTTAGGTAGAATATTATTCAAAGTTACAATATTTCAACTCTCCCCCTTAACAAGAAGGGTACTCTACTGACAACGGTAATAACAACTGACTGGACTCGACACGTCATCAAGAGGAGGAGACATCATCATCATCATCAGGAACATTGTCTGTCATATCTTTAAATCATTAGAAGTTTTTATAATCATCAACATTAGTAGAAATTGAGCATCTTCGTCTGCAACGCAGGGCTTGAGTAACATCATCATCATCATCATCATCAACATAAAGCTGTAACATTAACATCAATAGCATGAAGCTAGAGTAACAACATCAATGACAACATAATGAGACATGAGCAACAACAACAACAACAACAACAATTGTGGGCACTCTGATAGACCATTCATCCAGACCTTACGGGATATGTCAAGGGATAATTAAATCCCCTAGGATATAAATCCTAATGAGATGCCACACTACTGAACACAACAAGTATATACATACATAGGCACTCTGATAGACCATCCATTTGGACCTTACGGTATTTGTCCAGAGATGATCAATCCCCTAGGATGTAAATCCTAAAGGGCCACCTTGTTGATGGTTGGGATACCATAGTATCATCAACATCACTCCCCCTTTTGAGGGAAGTCCTTTTGGACTACACCAAGATTATTTAAGAAGTACTCAAAATTCACATGAGATAGAGGCTTAGTCAACACATCTGCTACTTCCAAAGCCATATGGATTCACAACTGGCAGAGCATGTTGCAATGTACTCTGTTTTTTTTGTACTAAGATAAATATTGGATTTCTTCCTACTTTTCCACGAAGTCATGGCTGATCCCAAACTAAAACAACATCCTGAAGTGTTTTTCCTGTCTGAAGGACTTCTATCCCAATCTGAATCAGTATAACCATACAATCTGAAGTCACATTCTCCAGTAAAACATAGGCTATATTCCAACGTACCCTTAAGGTATTTCATCCCATTATTTACAACTACAAGGTGAACATGTTTGGGCTCCACCAGATACTGACTCAAGGTATTCACAACAAAGCATATATTTGGTTTGGTATTCGTCATATACATCAATGAACCAATCATCTGTCTATATAGAGTAACATCAACTATTTCTGACGAAGTATCATCCAATAACTTCAGATTAAGTAAAATCCCTTATGGGCTCTTCCATAATTCAAGACCTAACAAATAGTGCATCGGGCTTAGTTCCTTCATTTCAAATTCAGTGAAAAGCTTCTTCTTACAATCTATGATGAGATTTTCTTCATCTGTCAAGAATAAGTCATCCACATATAGAAACAATATAATTGGTCCATCATTATCAATCTTGAAGTAAAGGTTGGGATCAACTTTACTCTTGATAAATCCCAAACTCATCAGAAAACTATCAATCCTTCCATACCAAGTTCTTGGAGATTGCTTCAACTTGCAAACATGAGTCTTCCTATCTTGTACTTTGAAACCAAATTTTCACATCACATTTTACCAACCTGGTACACTTGCTCAGCTGCAACTCAATCTGCATAATAATGCATTGGTTCTATGTGCTTTCTACAAAGCACTATCTATCTCACTTCTTGAGAGTATTTCCTTCATTCTCTCTGCAACTTGTTCCTTCTAGAAGTGGGACTCTGCACCTGTAGCTGTTTTTTCTGAAACTGAGAACGACTGCTCCATTCTCACTGTAGTTGTTGAACTCTGATAATAGATCCTCTACTCCATCATGATGATAGATTAATTTTCTCCCTCTGAATATCATATTGCATCGTCTTCTTTTAATGGATCAGGGTTGTTCTATATATACTTTTTCTTATTACGGGAGAAAATATTTCGTCATAGTCTTCTCCCTCTTGTTGGGAGAATCCTTTGGACACAAATTAGTCTTTATACATATTTATATTGTTATCTACAATGTGATTGATCTGTTAGATCAATCTTGGAAGTCACCAATGACTTCCTTTCTAGTCTCAAGGAAAAATCCATATCCCAGTCCTTTTGACTGGCTTCCTCCTCTGTCACTGAAACAAGGGAATCTTTCCAGGAGATTTCACATCTCCTAGAAGTCTCTGAAGCTACAATCTAGTCTTCTCAACTCATGGAATATGTTTGTCCATCCTGGAAGACATCTCTTTTTTTCCCATATGATCCTCTCTGATAGCAGGCTCAGTCTAAGTCTCCATTCTCCCTCTGAAGCTTGACTCCCTCCGAGTCTATATAATCTTTGGAGCCATTTTATCCCTCTTATATGGCACATCAATTCTATATGGATTTGCATCTTGCAAAGTGTCATGGGACCATGCTGGTCTCTTCCTGGTTACTTCATTGATTTTGGGTAGGCCCTTCTAGCTCTATTAACTCTTCCTAATGATTTGAAGAGTGATCAACTACACTAGAGGGATTTGTTCTATTATCTTTGGAGCCTTCCACCCCTCATGATCTGTCTTCATATGAGATGTTGTGTATCTATCGAAAGTAGCTTATTATTCTTATTCTTTGGTACATGGATGTATATGGTCATGTATACAACTTGGATAGTTTGTTTCATGTCTCATCTAATATTTTTCCTCCTACAATTGTCACTATATCTCCCTCAGGGTTATCACTCGTGACCTGCCCGGAACAAGAGCAACAAGGGAGAAACAATAGACAAGAATAATACTCTTTATAATAATAATAAATACAATAGTGATAATAATCATCACAGTAGCTCCTTCAGAGATATCACTTGTTACCTGCCTAAAACAAGGGTAAAAAGGTAAGAAATACAATAATAAGGAACGAGAGAAACACTCTTCTAGTGTTGTGATCAATCATTCCTCCATTGTAACCTAGAAATAAAACAAGAAGTTTCTCTTAGAGGAGATGTTAGTTATATCTAGTAAATGATTACACTAGTAATCATTTATCTCAATAGTGCTAACATGCTACCAAGTATTCAATAATAAAACTTTTCAAAGATTTCTATCACAACTATAGTGTTTAGGAGTTATCAAACTTGATATGTGTAAATTTGAATCTTATCAATTTAATCAATCAAACCTAGAACCTGGAGTCTTGTCCTAAAAAATGAGTGTGTTTATTTTATTCTGAGTCTCCTTCACTCAAGATGACAAGCATTTTCTTCAACCTGTCTTTTGTACTAAGATAATATGCTTTCTTGGCAGAAAACTGGGTTAGAGAATAAACTCTATAATCTCAACTTTAATCAATCTAATACTTTGACTTTAATTTTGACCAATGATTAGTATGATAGTCATAACTTCAACAGATCAAAATACAACCTAGATGTTCATAAGATCACAATAATTCCACAACAAATAGAGGCGTATCAAATTAATCAAACCTGGGGTGCATTGTTCCTCTAAATGTGCTAGATCTGCAATCCTTCTAGATCTACGATTATTGTTTAGAAAAAATATCCTTTCTCCTGCAAATACCCTTTAGAATAATGATACATTTTGAACATATGTAAGTACATACCTTTGACAATATCGGTAGGTAGTGGCACCATCCAACAATAGCGGAAAGCAATGACGAACCTTTAAAACTTCAAAGGTACTTCAACTTGTAACTTAAAGTTAGGTGGAGATTTTCTAGGGTAAGGCACACTAGGACAATAAGAATCAGCCCCAACACTTCACAAAAAATTTCACTTCAACTGGTACTATAGCTGGTGCTAGCACTGCAATTGGTGTTGCAACTGACATGAAGGAACTGGTACGAAGGAAGATGCTCTACAACTGCAACTGATATTGATACTGCAACTGCAACTGATATTGATACTACAACTACAACTGGTACTTCAACTGCAACTGGAACTGTAACTGTAACTTAGGGTCTTATGAGGAAACCTTAATTTTTCAAAATTTTGATCTAGGGACTAGATGTGCCCTCCTAGATGTGGTTACTACCCCCAACGTCCTCTTTAAACCGAGAAAACATCACACTTAGGTTTTATGCAAAAACTCTAATTCTGCAGCAGTTGCAATACAAAAAACTGGATTTTGGAGAGGGTGCGATGAGGCTAGTCACTTCTTATAAACTGTGAGTTGGTCTCTTTCAAGCCTGCTCTGATACCATGTTAAATTTTTACTTATACAACTAGCAGTTATGGTTCTTCTTTATTATTATAATCATTTATCACATTAGTTGCATAAATAAGATCACTGTGTTGGAACCCTATATAATAGGGGAGTCAGTGTTCTGACTAATATCTATCTTCTTCAGGCATTATGTTGTTGCTCACGACGCACAACAATGGTGTAAAAGCGACATAAATTTCTCACTTCACCTCAAATGTTATTACACCAGAGTTTTTGTTTTCGATGGTTAAGGAGTAGATTTTCACGTTATGTTAGCTACCGAAAGTGAGAGCTTTCGGTCGCTTAGAGCCCTTTTTTTGTGTACCTCTAACCACCGAAAGCATGTAGCTAGTTTAGGCAGGTCCATAATATTGCTGCAAATGTTGAGGTTGCATCATGGGGCGAAAGAATATTTGGTTCTCAGAATTCCTCTCCAAAGCTTCTTGTTCCCGGAGTTGATGTGTGTCCTCTACTGCAAAAACTTTCATAAAACAGTGAGCTCATATTAATGACAGGCTTGAGTGCTGAAAATGGAGAGTCTTTCATGGTAGAGCTCTTAATAAGTGGTTGGCTTCTCTACTTGATTTTATCTCTTAGTCACTGTGATGAGTTTACTGTACGTTGGGCCTTCAACTTAATGGCACACTCGTCAACTGAAAATGTGGAGATGTCTACTTGCAATTTCTTATGCAGTATCGTTCTTTCAGGAACTGGGGGTTCATCAAGCTTTTGTACTCTTGATTGGGTTCCTACATATGATCAAATTAAAGAAACTGTTCAAATATACAGATATTTGGAAGATTGTATGGGAGATGAGCAGATGCTCTCAGAAGATAAAGCATGGATACATATAAATATGTCTTGGATGGCAGAGGATTTTGACTACGATGGTCCGCCAGAGAATATTCGATCTTGGGTCAAATTTGTGGCTGCTTACTGCTGGGCAAGGAAGTCAAGATCCATTTTAACCACCTCTGAAGCAGAGGATTTGGCAGTCATGGTAACACAGTTCTTTTTAGATCGTAAATTTCTTTGTCTTTCTGGCATTTTGCAAAAATGCCTATCATCCATTGTGAACTTCTTCACAGATGAAGAATGGCTTGCCAGCTCAAACATACTTTCTTTCTCTCTTTCTTGCAGCCTTCCTGAGACGAACTCCAATTGCTTGAAACTTGTTGAGTCTCTATCTGGTCTAGATGTCTGTATCAAAGAATTACAAAAGAAGGTTGCCCTTCACTTGTTGCTGAGATGTATGGGTAAGAAGGAGTTCACCGATGTGAAACAAATCATTGATCTGTTAACTTCATTCAATGTAAGGGACAAGCAAACTAATTTCATTCGAATGTACATCTGTCTTGCCCTCGCGGATGTTTGGTTGTGGTGTAATCCTTTAGTCAATGAAAATTCAATTGCCCTCGAGACATGGTTACATTTCCTCTGAGGTTGTTCCTGTCAAATTAGCAGCATAGACTGGAGGGCCTATGCTTCAAAGGTGCACAATAAGGCTTCCTATCTCCTTCAGATTTACGAGGGACAAAGATAGGTGTTTCTCAAGATGGACTGCTTTGTAGTTATTTGTAATTTTATGGTGTACATTGGAACCATCACCATATTCTGTCAGAAAATGAAATTTGCTATGAAAAGTACCAAGGCTTGCAGGTGTATTCAAGCTTTAAACAGATGGATTAGTTAAGTGTTAACGAAAACCGGTTCATACACTCGCGCGTGAGCTTCTATCCTTGTGCCTGCTAAATTGTCAAAGAGAAGAAAGCGATAGCGCACACACAAGTTCCAAAGATGCATCCAGAAATCTTTGAAAAGTTGACAGTACACCAGAAGAACTGGGAAACCTTGATGATATGTGGAAGACAGAAAAGGAAGTTGTGAAATACCCTATAGAAAAACTGGAATATGATGCAATAATCACTTCACAGTTCCTGATGATTGTTGTATATTTTACGGGATGAGTATTTCCTATCATTCGATGGCAAGTTTGAAAGGAACTAAGACACCTAGTGATGACAGGAATCGGTAAACAGATTCAGATCCCAGATTATAAGGAAAAAAATTAGTGAGTAAAAGATGAAACGGTTGAGCATTTACAGGAGCATAGCCAGGGAGCCTTTAAGCATCTTGTTGACATATGGCAGAGGCATTTAAATGAGCAGTTTAACGATCAAAGGGATTTGTCCGAGTGGTTAAGAAGGAGCACGAGATATCTGGCAGAAAAAAAAATATTAGGCTTGTACACAGTTGTCAATCCATCACACTTGTCATCAATTTTATAATGCAGTCACAAGTGGCAGAGCAATTCCAGGCTCTAAAGGAAAACTCAATAAATACAAATGGCAGCTCCAACATTCCAGATTTTAAGGAGTTTGTTTTTATTAGCTGTAACAACTCGGAGACAATTTACAGATGTCATTTTAATTTGTTAATTGTTTTCTATTTTTGGAATTAAGTAGAGATCCTAAACTCCCAACATTTAAAATATCAGCCAAAAGATAGGAACAGATCCACTTTTGTAGGCTAGAGGAGTTCGACTCATAGAAAGCTAATGTGGCCATAAATTGTTATATATTGGATGAAAAAAAAGGAAGGAGGGGTTCGACCTGTGTGAAGTTTCTCTCTTTTGGTTGGACTGTGGGCCTTGCTACTCCAGGAGGTGTTTTGTCTGTAATTTTTGAATGACTGAACAGTAATAGAGAAATGATTTAAAGGATTCTTGTGTAGCAGTATTGGTGGTGTGTTCCTTGTCTGTTTTTAGTTATTTCTCTACTATCATTCCAGCAATTTCATTTCTTATTATTGAAAAAGAGTAAATGGAGAAGAATTTATGCATGCATACTCTTTGTCCAATTTTTCAATAATCTTTATGTTTTCTTCTAAAACTCAGTTTATGAATTCTTAACTGCTCATTTGCTTAGTTTTTCCTCCCCCATTTCTTCCTCAATTGACACCATTCAAGTTTAAGACAATCCAAAATTGTTACTATCTTTCCCTGTGGATACATTTACCTCTAGATCTATTTTGATCTTTATCTTATAAACAAACCCCATAGCCCAATGGTGATCTAAGAAACTCGTCAACCACATCCTCATCTAAATATTTCAAAAACCCCAACCCCATACTTTCATAGCTAACCTAACATCTGTCCTATTCCATACCAAGTTAATTCAGAAAGAGAGATCCCTCTCTGAGTCTTGGAGGGCTAGATCCAAGACTCCAAGTGGTTCGAGGTTACCTCTGTGATTGCCTCCGCAGCATTGGGCAAATTAAAGAGCATTAACATTTTGGCGACTCCACTGGGGAATCGAGCTTTCTAGTTCTCCAGAAAATATATCAAGTTCAGATTTGACTTCTTATGGTGAACAGAAGACAAACACATGAAGGTTGTACCATTCACCTGGCGACTCCATTGTTCAAGATCCCAAGCTTCAAAGTTCACAAGCGACTTCACTGCTGAAGAATCCAGATTTCAAAGCCTTGATGATGTTTCAAGATGACAGGGTATGTGGCAAATCCTATATCTTGTGAAGCCATAGAAGAATTCAG
>SNQJ01S0072117.1:121317-137751 GCA_010110895.2 Picea sitchensis | reverse complement strand
GGATCTAAGAAAAAAATAGTAGTAAGGTTGTTGTTTGTTGGATTTGTGCAAATTAGAATTATTATAAGAAATGTCCATTGAAGACAAGGGTCAATGCTATGGAGTAAGAAATCCAACCATCAGTTGGTGTGTTGCAAATATTGGGTTCTTTAGTTGGAAATAAGTCTAAGGAAAGCCAAGAGTAGAACTATACAAATACTAGTTTTGTTCAAGACAAGAGTAGAACTATACAAATATTAGTTTTGTTCAAGAAAAGAGTAGAACTATACAAATATTAGTTTTGTTCAATCCAAGTTGAAGAATAAGTTAGTTATGGCGATGGTTAACAATAGTGAAACCCACATTTTTATGTAGGAAGTAGTGGTTGTTAAACTCAATGTGTAGTCGAAATTGGTGCAATCTTTTTTCAAGGAAGTAAACTCTAACACAGGTAGGGTGGTTGTCTTGGCTAAAGGAGTCAACTTATATCTTGGACACTAGAGTGGAACTACTAGTTTCAAAGTGGTACCCATGGATGACTTTGAAGTTGTTTTTGTGCAAGAGTTTATGAGGATGTGATAGGTGTAACCAATCCCTCACCTTAACAATTTGTTAAGATTTGATGACACAAAACTTCACGTAATTCCGATGTTGAGGGGGGAATAGAGTGCAATCACTAGGAGACTACCATGACTATGATTACAACAACAAATCATGCAATAGTGCAACCTTACAAAGAGGAAGTTGGAGTTTTTAAGACATCAAAGAAGATCTCGAGTGTAGGTTTTTGGTAACCTTTGGTGGATGAAGGACCACACAAAAAGTTGTTTACTAGGTTTGAATCCATAGTAAATAACACTATGTGTACAATATGAAAAGTAGTGGATGTATATTTAGAGAATCAATATGGTCTAAACTTTCATTGGATGGTTCATTTGACTTAAGAAGTTCTAGAAAAAATGATGTAGACTTTAAGGAAGGAATGGATTCCATTGTTAGTGTTTCTAGTGGCATTGGTGGCCACTTTCCATCCTTTTATAAATAAACAAACTCATAGGATGACTCACTACTAGCTTGTAAGGTAGTGGAGCCAAAGCACCCCAAAAGGAAGTAAGTGCCTAGTTTGGTGTAAGTTGGTAGGAGTTAGCATATTTTAAAATGGAGATCAGGCACTTGATTCTATTAAAGAGAGAATCGCATACAAAGAAGTGCATTAGAAAATATGAGTAGGAGTGTTTGATTCTACAACACATGATGATGTACTTTCATGGTTTTCAATGTAGAATTGGACTAGCTACCTAGCTTGTTTGAAGGAATGAAGACAAAGGTGTACTAAGGCATGGGAAATTGGAGTTGAAGGTAAGTATAGGTGTGTGTGGCAATGTGAAGAAATTGAAGTGAGTTTAGTTGAAAATGGATGGTGAGTCTGTGTAGTATAGTAGTTAGTTGACAGAGACATGTAGAATTTATGAGGATTTTGTTGGGGCAACATTGAACATAAGTGGGGGAGGATGTAAGGATTTTTTTTTCCCATAAAGAACAAATGCACTTTCCACGTGTACTATCTTGATCAAGTTGAAGGAACATGGTATGAGTCAGTTGTGACTTAGGAACTTGACATGGTGTAGCCACACACATTACAAGCTGCATTGCAATATGGGTGAGGTGCTCACTAGAGTGAAACAAGTTGTGCATATGGTGCATATCGATTTGTCTTAAGTTGCAATGAAAAAAGTGTCATTGTCTTGGTGCAGAAAAGGGATGATAAAGCTTAATGGAGAATGCATTGTAGTCAAAGATGGAAGAGTGTGAATTTATAGGTTGGATAGGTTTGCGACATGATAAGGTTGTAGGTAGCAAGCGAGTCACTATAAAGAACACCACAACAAGGAACACCTTATTGGAAGTGTTTTGGGTTGCAACACTTGACATGCATAACTTAGTTGAGAAGATGGGTGTGGGAGAGTCACCCACTAATGAGTGGTGTGGTAACAATTGAAGCATTGTGTTTAGTTCTATAGTGTCTTATGGAAGCATTCAAGCTGCGACAGAGTTTGCAGTGACAACGATCCAAGGAGGGAGAACTCTAACAAGATCTTCAGGAGAAGTACTCCAATTTGAGGCCTACAAGAGGAAAAAATCAGTTTGTGTAAAGCAAGACTGCAATCAACATGTAGGTCCAAGTTTGCAAGTAGGACATATAGAAACACTTAATGACTACATGGATTTCCCCCCTGCTTTTGAAGGTGGGAATGTGCTCTACTATGTTGCTAATTCCAAAAAGGTGGTGGGGGCACACAACTCCTCCCTACAACTAATTTCCTTCTGCTTGTCTAATCAATTGAGTTAAATAGGCTAATAAGGGCTTGGAAGTCTCAAATAGTTGTGTTAGTTGAATGTTATCTAGTTCTTAGTCAACTTGGTAATGTAGATTGGGGTTATAAATATGATTTGAAAGGGAGCCTCTTTTATTATATCCTATCATAAGGAAATATCTAGTGGAGTGCTTGTAATGTGGAAAGTCATTGGAAATGTCAACCAAATAAGGTTTATGGCAGACAATTCAAGACATTAAGCTATTACCCACATCCTAACAAATGGTCAATAACTATGTATTGTGAGAATCCATGCACCTACTAATCCTAGAGACAAAGAAAGAGATGCATTATAGGGTACAAATTAATATTGGAGAAGCTTTGGCTCGAGGAAATTTTAACAATACCTCCTATTCACGTGTTGCAAAAGGGGTTTTGACGAATATTGAAAGAGGAATCTCCACCTACAATTTCAACTTCATATGTGCATTGGAGAGTACGCTACGCCAATTGTTACTTGAACCTATATTTCAAGTATTTTTTTCTTAAGAATTAATGGCAACACCACATTTTTGTGAAGATAAAAATTGGATCAATATTAGTGAATGGCTTCATATTATAAGGGGAAAGTGGGAGAATGTATTTACAATACAAATATATTTGGGTGGTGAATCTTTTATGTGGTGTATTTACAATACAACTATATTCCTTGGATAAGGTTTGGAGTAGGGCATTAACATTCCTTGGCTAAGGTTTGGAAAGTTTTGATTGTAAGGGGCCAATTGTTGTTGCTACACATTTACTTTTATTGTTTAGAATATATAAAGGATAAAATTTCAAGGTAAAGTTTGAGGAACCATCAATATAGATGTACCAAGAATCGGGGATCTAAGGGATAATGGCATGGTTGATGGGGAGACCCAAGGTTTCACCATCCTTACAGGAAATATTGTTGTATTCCCTTAACTGATCATCTGGACTCTTGGGCTATCCATAAGTGGTTTTGAACCAATAAACCAATTCTTCCCAAGTTGAAGGGATTTTGGGCGGGAGGTCAAAAAAATATGTTGCATCTTTCCCTTCGAAAGAATTTACAAATAGATGCATGCAAGTGTCATTATCATTAGCCCCTATGTTATGAAAAGCATTAGGAAATGCTACCAGGTGTTCATTTGTAGTAAAAATACCATTTCTTGAGAACCTAGGTAACTGATCCTTGAATTTTGGTAATGGTTGGGTGGCTGGTATGAGATTCAAAGGAGAATAAATGTGCCAGGGGGTGGTTGTAGAATCTTCCTCAAATTGAAAAATTCCATATTTCTTAATGAACTTAGAAATATTAAGAGTAGATTGAATAGGGACTTGATGACTATAGATACTACCAATCACGGATGAAGCATAGGGTTGCGATGAGGAGGAACCTCTGGTGCCACTACCACTACCCAAAGACGTCATGTTGAAGGTGATAGGTATGGGTGATTAAGAGGAATTGGCATAATCAGATAGGGTTCACCTAAGAGAACTTTATTTTGTTGATAAGACAATTTTACTCCTTCCTATTTTGTAACATCCCACTCTTGCGTGTACTGAGCAAACTTATTCTTTGAGGACACTTGCATGCAAGTGATCCGGGTTATTATACCCTTGGTCATTTTGATTATGATTATGAGATATTTTGGATTGATGATATGTTATTTTGTTGTATTTACATAGACATGTGTTATTGACTAGGTTCTCTTGAGTGTGCAGGACTTTGGACATTGAGGATGCAGATGCATCGATGAAACCTGATGCAGGAGCATCGCCTTCAAAGTCAAAGACGCAAGCATGGAGGCACATATATGACATCTCAACATCACAAAGTTACAAATCAACATTTAACTCATAAGTAAATCGAGTTGTTGAGATATTTTTGGAAACAACATTTTTAAATATGCCTGATTGTAAAGTCGTGTAGGACTGTAAGGAGTTGAAGATATAGAGTGTTGGCTCTTATCTGGAAATAACTATTAGTTATTGTAATAGGACAAAGTAGGTAACCGCTATGACTTGATAGGATAGGTTGCAGACAGGACAGAGAGAGATCGTGGAGCCAATCCTTAGATAGTTGTTGTTGTATTGTAATAGACAAGAATGAAGAGATAGGAAGATAGAGAGGTAGAGACATAATAGAGTAGAAGAAAGATGCAGGGAAGAACTGCAATACTATGTAATTGTTTCATGAATGAATAGAACAGATAAAATTGTCCCAAATCCTTGGAATGTGTTCATTTTAATGTGTGATTGAATGAATGTTACATTCTATGTATGTTCTTTAGTTTGTTTCGTTCATGTATGATTGTTAAGAACTTAATCGTATGAGTTTGTGACGAAACTGGATAAGTTTCAATTGTTTCTCTTCTGAAACTCGTATGCAAGGTGTGCATCTCGTACGCAAAGAGTGCGTCGACAGAGTCTCGAATTTGTTGGAGTTACTTCACACACACCTAGGATTTAATTTTGCTAAGTTTTTTCCTTGTTTATTAGTCATAATTAATCATTATCTAGTCTCCTATATTTTAGGGGAGAATATCTCACCTGAAGAATATTCTCTTTCAGTTGACACTTTAGTTTGACTAGTTGAGTTGAGTTTAGATGTTGCATTGGTTTTGTCACCATGCAACATTGAGATCATCACCATGCTATGCACACTTGTCTTGGGATCATCACCATAATGTCGCATTACCCTTGATTCCTTGATCTACTCCTCACTACTCTCTATTCAGTCAGTTAACTAAAGACTAGTTGACTAGTTAACTCAGCTAGGTGGCAGTTCACTCCCATAACTACCTGAGAGACTAGACTGGGTGGTAGTTTACTCCCGTAATTGTTGGTGTGTGTCTAGATCATTCTAGAACACCAAAATGGCTCATTAGTTACTCATGTATCCTATATCTATTGTAAATTATTCACTCTTTGAGTGTGAAATACAACGGTTAATGAGAATTCTTCCATTCTTTCTCTCCTTCTTCCTTTTCCAATTCTCTCTGAAAATATGTGTATTATTGTTTAGCTAAATCTATTCTATGCAGGTTCAACACATTTACATGATATCAGAGCCGATGGAATGCTAAGCAAAGCTACACCAAATTATTTTTTGCAGGTACAAAAGATTAAAGACAACAAAAAGATGGATTATTCGTCAGAAATACTTCTCATGCCTCATAACTATTTGGAATGTAAGCCAAAAATTATTCTTATGCTTAGATGCAGAGGCTTGTACCAAATAACTATGACAATGGAAGTAGAGCTTGATTCTATTGATGAGAAAAATGACTTTCTCAATAGACAAGATATGGCCATAGGATGTATCCTCTATTTTATTTCTCCCGAAATTCTCCATCAAGTATATCATGACTCACAAGAATTCACTCCAAATGATTTATGGAGCAGATTGGAGGTTTTATTTGGGAATAAGTAAGAATTCATGCAAAATGTTGACAAGATAGAGAATGTAGAAAAGCCACTGGAAGATAAATCATCTCAGTTTGAAGAGCCTTCTACACAAGTATATACACAAATTTGTATTCCATTAATTGAATATGATGTCTAATCCATTTCATAATTTTTTTTCTGAAATTCATGTGGAAGATATATGGCATGCATCGTAGGAGTCACATGCAGATACTTTTCCATGCACAATGCATGCATCTCAAAAGACAAAAAGGGAGCCGCACACATCAGACTCAATTCTTATATTTTATGAGCACTATTTGCAGAAAAAAATGGATATTTGAATTACTCTCGCGAAAATATCCAATTTCAAAAAAAAAATCGTACAAAACAGATTCCGGAAAGTGAAGTTATGATTGTTTCAAAAACAACAAAATTTCAACGTTTTTCTAGAAAGGGTCGCACGGTTTTCAAAATTTCATCCAAACTTTATTTTGATGTTTTTCATTACAAGAATATAAAGTGGGTATGTGTGGACATCTTAATGGTGCATATACTTCATTGTATCCATGCATACATCTACATCTTCAACAAAATATTCAAAGAGCACAAACTTGCAGAGTTGCGAGGTCTTCTTGGAGTGAAGGACATGGTTGCTTAGCACCTGTTTTTTGTTCCTTCTCATATTTTTTTTTTTTATGCATTGTAATTTGAGGGGGGGATTTCCCATGAGGTTTTCCATCTTTCCGCATTTATTTCAGTGTATATTTTTTTATTTGGGTACCTAACATGGCCTCGTTGTCGGAACCCATTGTTTATTTTCACCATAGTGATGTTCAAGGGGGGTGTTGGAGTTACTTCACACACACACCTAGGATTTAATTTTACGAAGGTTTTTCCTTGTTTATTAGTCATAATTAATCATTATCCATTCTCCTATATTTTAGGGGAGAATATCCCACCTAAAGAATATTCTCTTTTAGTTGACACTTTAGTTTGACTATTTGAGTTGAGTTTAGATGTTGCATTGGTTTTGTCACCATGCAACATTTGGATCATCACCATGCTAATGCGCACCTGTCTTGGGATCATCACTATAATGTCACATTACCCTTGATTCCTTGATCTACTCCTCATTACTCTCTGTTCAGTCATTTAACTGAAGACTAGTTGACTAGTTAACTTAGCTAGGTGGCAGTTCACTCTCGTAACTGCCTGAGAGACTAGACTTGGTGGAAGTTTACTCCCGTAACTGTTGGTGTGTGTCAAATCACTCTAGAAAACCACTATGGATCATTATTTACTTGTGTATCCTATATATATTGTAAATTTTTCACTCTTTGAGTGTGAAATACAACGGTTAATGAGAATTCTTCCATTCTTTCTCTCCTTCTTTTTCCTTTTCCACTTCTCTCTACAAATGTGTGTATTATTGTTTAGCTAGATCTATTCTGTGTAGGTTCAACACATTTACAGGATTGAATTAGAGGAGTTTAGAGAGAAAAAATGGGACTTAGACCAAGTGCATGGAGTGCATAGCGTTAGGGAGCAACCAAGCATTGAAGAACCAGAACAGAGGAATGCAAGGAGTGCAGGAAGAATTTCTTTTCAATAAATCCTTCAAACTGAGTTATCAAAATCCCAAGAATGCAAGGAGTGCATGGGAAGTCAAAATATTTAAGGAGATCAAGCTTAGAAGAGACAAAAAAATTTAGAAGTGTAGACGAGGCCCAAGAGAAGGACCCATAGGAGGAGCAAAGGTTGAGACCTTTGAACACTTAGAAAATCTTCTAAGTTGGAGTAAGTCGGAAGCTCAGAAGGAGGATGACAGTGGTCGTTGGGTCACAACGCAGAGGATAAAAAACCGTCTGATCAAAGAAAGGTGTACACACCTCAGTGCTCTACACACACCGGAGAGTGGACTTGCCAAAGTCCCGAAGTAGTTTGGGACCATCCATCATCTAGAAGGACATGTGTTGAAAATCCATCGGTTTCAGGTAAAAGAACTCCAGGAGGAGTGAGTGCACAGAAGTTTGAAACTTCCGAAGTCCGAAGAACCGAAGAGCCAAAGGAAATATGAGCCGTCAGATCCAGAGGGATACATGTCAACAGGTCATGAATTACAAAGGAAGGTGAAGGTGGAATGTTGAAACACCCAAATCTCGAATAGCCAAGAGTCGTCGATCTGTGAGGGGACACTTGTCACCAGATCATGGATTCCGGGCATAACGCTTCGGAAGAAACATGGTGTGGGGAAGTTGAAACTTTCGAAGGCCGAAGTCCATAAGGAGACAAGGGACGTTGATTCAAGGAGGACGCGTTTCAACAGATCACAAGTTTCGAGTTAATTGCACTAGGGTTTCAGTTGAGAATTGAGTTTGCCGAACCCCGAAGACCTGAAGTGAATCTGGACCGTCTGATCTAGAAGAGACATGGTGTACATCTGTGGACTCTAGGTAAAGTGCCGAAGTAATTCAGAGCCACCAGATTAAGGGAGACATGGCACAAATCCGTGCATTCCGGGTAAAATCTCAAAGAAATCCTCAACTGTCAAATCCAAAGGATAGGTGGTATAAATCTGTGGATTTTGGGCAAGGAGATGAAGTAAGTCTCAAACGTCTGATTCAAGTGGACACATGACATAAATCCACATACTTTGAGGGGGAGTGAAGTTGAGAGTTGATAAATCTGAAGATGGTGATGCGAAGGGATCACAATCGTTGATCTGAGGGAGACACGCGTTAGTGGATTGTCAACTCCAAGCAAAATCCAGTGGGGAAAGGGTTTGAGAGTTGAAAATCCCAAAGGCCGAATCACGAAATAAATCACAATCGTTTATTTAAAAGGGTTAGATCTGATCTGTAGAATTTGTAAGGACAGATCTGAGCTGTGAGTTCAGAAGCATCGTCAAAATCGTGAGATCAATGGTCTCATTGAATTGTGGGGATTGGAGGTGCACGAACTTTAAAAAGTTGAGGGTGGTCTGCAATCCAAACCACGATTTTGGAGAAAGTATGCATGGAGGCTCAAGGTGAATTGTGGGGAAAAAATTAGTTTGGCTTCAAACTACCCTTGGCTGCACCTGCAATCGCATTGTTACATAAGGTCATCGCCCAAGGTCATATTAACGAAGGGGCTTATCAGAAAAGGATCTAGCGCCCAAAATATGAGATTTCGCAAGCGTGAAGGGGAAGGTCGCAGGTGCCATTAGACCTACACCAGGAAGCCTAAAGGGCTTGTGTTTAAATACATAATGAGACCATCAAGGTTTCAGAGATTTGTTTGACTCTAGAGTCGAGGATCCTTGATCGAGAGGTTGTGTAGCCCTACAGGGGAGTAGGGGGGATGCATTAGGTGGTATTAGAGCTGATTTTGAAGTTGTTTGCAGATGACAAACAAAGGAGAAAGGAGATAAATTGGTATCATTTGTGGTATCAATTTTTTTTTTATTTTTGTTTGTAGGCACCAGAAGGTGACGCGGTGGAATCATGCCACCCAGAAGGGGTAGATGATTTTGCAGAAGACCTCTTATTGAAAGTTGTTTCAATAATAGGAGCCAGAGAAAAAATAGAGGTACTAATGTATAAAGGAAATTTAGAAGTTGAAGAATTGTTATATTGGGTATGAGCTATGGACAAGTACTTTGATTATGAAGATATCGAAGAAGACAAGATGGTGAAGCATGGAGTGATAAGACTGAATGGTGATGTAGTGCTATGGTGGGATGAATTGCAAGCCGAACACAGATGCAAGGGTAAGAATAAAATTAAAATCTAGGATAGGATGGTAGCCAAGATAAAAGACAAATTTATCCCGAAGGACTATCAAATCAATATTTTCAGAAGGTTGCAGAACCTGAGACAGAAAATATTATTAGTGAAGGAGTACACTGAGGAATTTTACAGACTGAACATCAGGGTTGGACAGAAAGAAAATGAAGATGAAAAAAAAACCAAGTATATCAATGGGCTGAGGTATGAAATACAAGAGGAGATCAACATGATGTCTGTTAGTAAATTCGAGGATGCTTATCAAGCAGCCTTGAAAGTTGAATATAAATTGGCCAGGAAACAAAGCCAATGAAAAAAAGGAGGAAATTCAAGCAGAGGTAAGGGAACCAACAGAGAGAAGTTCCAGAAGCCGAAGCATGAAGCTAGAAAACAACATAGTCACCCTGAGAAAGGTGGAATTTCTAAGGAAGGACAACATGGAGGAATAAGCTCTTTTTCTAGAGGAAGAGGAAGAGCCAGAGGAGGTGTAGTTAGATGCTAGGCCTGTGGAAAACTAGGCCACAAGTCTTGGGAATGCCTCGAGAGAAAGAAAGACGGAGGAGGTGAAGCACACATTTTTGAAGCACATAACAAAGGAGGTAGAGGAACCAGTTCATTGAACAAGTCTATTCAAAACTACATGAAAGACGAAATATAGAGTTTGGGTGATCATAAACAGTGGGAGCACTGACAATCTAGTATCCACAAAGATGGTGGAGAAACTGGAGCTGAAGACAACTGCACATCCAAACCCATACAAGGTATCATGGTTGCGGAAAGGACACCAAGTAATGGTAAGTCAACAATGGCAAGTTGAATTTAAAATAGGAGGTTATAGGGATGAATTATTATGTGATGTAATTCCTATGTATGTATGTCATATTTTATTGGGGAGACCATGGTAGTTTGACATAAAAGTTATTCATGATGGAAGAAAGAATACTTATACCCTAGAAAATAATGGTAGTACACATATGTTGTTACCAATATAAGACAAATAGAAAAAGAGGGAAGCTAGTTCAAGTATAATTCTCATGAGTGGGAAGGAACTCTTGAATGAATTCAAGAAGGAGGAAGAAATGCAGTTTGTTGTAGTGAGGAAGCCAGGAGTTATCCTTACAAATACTTCTGTAGAATATTTTCCTGAAGAAATCCAAGAACTCTTAGAAAACTTTGCTAACATAGTAGTGGATGAGTTACCACACTCATTGCCACCCGTTAGGAGTATAATCCATCATATTGACCTTATTCCTAGAGCTAGTTTACCAAACAAAGAAGCTTATAGGTTGACACCTAGAGAGAATAAGGAAGTCAAAAATCAAGTCCAGGAGTTGTTGGATGAAGGTTTAGTTAGGTAAAGCCTAAGCCCTTGCACAGTACTAACTGTGTTAAGTCCAAAGAAGGATGGAGGATAGAGAATGCGTACATATTCCAGAGCCATCAACAAGATAACCATTAGGTATAGATTCCCTTTACCAAGGATGGATGATTTGATGGATTGTTTGAGTGGAGAAAGATATTTTTCCAAGACAAACTTGAAGAGTGGATATCATCGAATAAGGATGAGAGAGGGAGATCAATGGACGACAACATTCAAGACAAATGAAGGATTATTTGAATGGTTGGTCATGCCATTTGGGTTGAAAAATACACCAAGCACATTTATGAGATTAATGAATGAAGTATTGAAATAATTCATAGGAAAATTTGTCATAGTATATCTAGATGACATACTAATCTTCAGTGAGACATAGAGAGAACACTTAAGACACCTGGCATCAATGATGGAAAAGTTGCAGCGAGAAAAATTGTTGATAAATATGAAGAAAAGATATTTTATAAAGAAAGAACTCGTATACTTGGGTTTTGTTATATCTTCTAATGAATTGAAGATGGATCCAAAAAAGGTGAGAGCAATGAAAGAATGGCCATCGCCAAGCAACATATTTGAGGTAAGAAGTTTTCATGGGTTAGCAAGTTTTTATAGAAAGTTTATCAGAAATTTTAGTGGTATATGTATGCCCATGCTGAACAATATGAAGAAGAAACACAAGTATTTTAGTTGGACAAAGGAAGATGAGAAAAGTTTCAAGGTGTTGAAGGAGAAAATCACAGAACAACCAATTCTGGCCTTACTAGATTTTGGAAAAACATTTCAAGTGAGATGTGATGCAAGTGGATTAGCTATTGGAGCAGTCTTGAGTTAGAATAATAGACCAGTTTCTTATTTCAGTGAGAAGATGAATGGCACCAAGAATAAGTATTCCACATATGACAAATAATTTTATGCAGTGATTCAAACTTTGAAGAAGTGTAGGCACTATTTTATTCCTAAAGAATTTGTCTTGTACAGTGATAATCAAGCTTTGCAGTTTATTACTAGGCAAGAAAAGTTGAATCAAAGACATGCTAAATGGGTAGAATTTATGCAGAATTTTACTTTTGTTATTAAACATATTGCTGGAACTGCTAACAAAGTTGCATATGCTTTGAGAAGGAGGAGTTTAATTGTACAAGAATTCCAAGTGGAGACCTTAGGGTTTGAACACCTCAAGGAAATCTATCGAGAAGATTCATATTTTAAGGAAGATTATGAGGCATGTAAGAATCCTTTGTTGGGAGACAGAAGCCCATGGACAAAATATTTGATCCAAGATGAATTATTATTCAAAGTAAGCCAACTATGCATACAAAAATGCTCAATGATAGATAACCTGCTAAAAGAGAAACACAACAAAGGTTTAGCTAGACATTTTGGTCATGATAAGACATTTACACAACTGATCAATTCATATTATTGGCCGAGCATGAGGGAAGAGGTGAAACGGTTTGTGAACAAATGCATAATTTGTCAGTATGCAAAAGGAAGACATCAGAACATTGGTTTGTATGAACCATTACCAATTCTAGAAAGGCCGTGGGATACAATCAGTATGGATTTTGTATTGGGATTGCCTAGAACTCAGAAAGGGAGAGATTCCATATTTTTTGTGGTGGACAAATTTTCAAAAATGGCACATTTCATACCATGCCAGAAGACAAAATATTCTACACAGATAACCAATTTGTTTTTTAGAGAAGTGGTGAGACTACATGGATTTTATAGGAGCATAGTCTCAGACAGGGACACCAAATTTGTAGGACACTTTTGGAGGATTCTATGGAAGAGGTTGGGGATAAACTTGTCATTCAATTCAACATATCAACTTCAGATAGATGGACATACTGAAGTAGTAAACACGAGTCTGGGAAACTTGTTGAGAAGTTTACTCACTGAGCAAGGCCGTCAATGAGATCAGATTCTGGCACAAGAAGAATTTACATTTAACAATTCAGGGAACAGGAGCATAGGGAAAAGTCCATTTGAAATTGTGTATGGTATACAGCTAAGAGGGATTAGAGAGTTGAGATATATGAATCAAGATGAGGTCAGAAGTTCTAGAGCAGAGGATTTTGCAACAGAAATGCATAAACTCCATGACAGAGTCATAGAGCAGCTATAGGACAACAACCTGAAATATAAGAACATAGTTGATCATAAGAGGAGAGAAGTTCAATTCGAAGTAGGAGATGAAGTTTTAGCTCATTTGAGAAAGGAAATGTTTCCAAGGGGAACATATAACAAGTTGAAGATGAAGAAGATAGGACCATGCAAGATTCTCAAAAAATTAGCAGCCAATGCTTATGAAATTGAGTTGCTAGACTATGTTTGGATATCACTGATATTCAATGTTGCAAACCTGTATCCTTACAGGAGAGATGAGGAAGGAGAATCATATGATCAGAAAGAAGTTCACGGGGAAGAACAATTTCCCACAGCAGAAAAACCTCAGATGGAGAAAATCATTGAACAAAGAGTTGGAAAGAATATCAGGAGGAAGACATATCCTAAATACTTAGTGAAGTGGAAAGATCATCCAGTGGAAGATTCAATTTGGGTCACAAAACTTGATATTTTGAAGCATGGAAAAATAGTACAGGAGCTCATGAATATGAGTCCATGAATATTTTAACCTGAGGAGTATGATGCAGGAGCATCTCCTTAAAATTCAAATATGCAAGCATGGAGGCATAGATATGACATCTCAACATGACAGAGTTTCAAATCAACATTTAACTTAGAAGTAAATTGAGTTGTTGAGATAATTTTGGAAACAACATTTTTAAATATGCATGTTTGTAAAGTCATGTAGGACTTTAAGGAGTTGAAGATATAAAGTGTTGGCTTTTATCTGGCAATAACTGTTATTTATTGTAATAGGACAAAGTAGGTAACCACTATGAATTGATAGGATAGGTTGCAAATAGGACGAAGAGAGCTCGTGGAGCCAGTCCTTAGATAGTTGTTGTTTTATTGTAATAGACAAGAATGAAGAGATAGGAAGATAGAGAGGTAGAGACATAATAGAGTAGAAGAAAAACGTAGGGAAAAACTACAATACTATGTAAGTGTTTCATGAATGAATCGAAAAGACAAAATTGTCCCAATGTGTGATTGAATGAATGTTATATTTTTTGTATGTTCTTTAGTTCATTTCGTTCATGTATGATTGTTAAGAAGTTAATCATATGAGTTTGTGATGAAACCAGATAAGTTTCAATTGTTTCTCTTTTGAAACTCGTATGCAAGGTGTGCATCTCGTACACAAAGAGTGCATCAACAGAGTCTCGGATTGACTCAGAGGAGTTCAAAGAGAACAAAGGGAAATTAGACTAGGTGCAATGAGTGAACAACGTCAAGGAGCGACCGAGTGTTGAAGAACCAAAACAGAGGAATGCAAGGAGTGAGGGAAAAATTTATTTTCAAGAAATCCTTCAAACTGAGTTATCAAAATCCCGAGAACGCAAGGAGTCCATGGGAAGTCGAAATATTCAAGGAGATAAATCTCAGCAGAGACAAAAAGTTTCAGAAGTGTAGACGAGGTGAAAGAGACAGACCCGTAGGAGGATCAAAGGTGGAGACCTTTGAACACATAGAAAATATTCTAAGTCGTTGTAAGTTGGAAGCTCAGGAGGAGGAGTGACAGTGGCCGTTGGATCACATCGCAAAGGATCAACAACCGTCTGATCAAATCAAGGTATACACACCTCAATTCTTTTCACACGTAGGTGAGTGGACTTGCCAAAGTCTTGAAGTCCTGAAGTAGTTTGGGACTATCCATAATATGGAAGGATGCGTGGTGAAAATCCATCAATTTTGGGTAAAATCAATCTGGGAGGAGCGAGCGCACAGATGTTTGAAACTTCTGAAGTCTGAATAATGGAAGAGCTGGAGGAAATATCATCCATCAGATCTAGAGGGATACATGTCGGTGGGTCATGGATTCTAGAGGAAGGTGAAGGTGGAATGTTGAAACACCCAAATCCTAAATAGACAAAGAGCCGAGAGCTGTTGATCTGCAACGAGACACTTGTCACTAGATCATGGATTCTGGGAAGAACGCTTCGAAAGATACAGGGTGTGGGGAAGTTGAAACTTCTGAAGGCCGAAGTCCCGAAGGAGACAAGGGTCATTGATTCAAGGAGGACACACATCAATAGATCGCAAGTTCCAGGTAAATTTCACTGGGGTTTCAGTTGAGAATTGAGACTGTCGAACCCCGAAGACCTAAAGTGAATCTGGACCGTCTAATCCAGAAGAGACGTGGCGTAAATATGTGGACTCTGGGTAAAGTCCCGAAGTAATTCATAGCCACGAGATTAAGGGAGACATGGCACAAATCCATGCATTCCGGGTAAAATCCCGAAGAAATCCTCAACCGTCAGATCCAGAGGACAGGTGGTATAAATATGTGGATTTCAGGCAAGGACCCGAAGTAAGTCTCAACTGTCCAATTCAAATGGAAACGTGGAAAACATATGCATACTTCAAGGAGGAGTGAAAATTGAGAGTTGATAAATCTGAAGTCCGGTGACGCGAAGGGATCGTAGCCATTGATAGGAGGGAGACATGCATCAGTGGATTGTCAACTCCAGGAAAAATCCAGTGGGGAAAGGGTTTGAGAGTTGAAACTCTCGAAGCCCCAATCATGAAATAAATCACAATTGTTGATTTAGAAGGGTTATATATGATCCGTAGAATTCGCAAGGAGAGATCTGAGCCGTCAGTTCAGAAGCACCATCAAAATCTTGAGATCGATGGTCCCATTGCATTGCAGGGATTGGAGGTGCACGAACTTTAAAAAGTTGAGGTCTGACCGCAATCCAGACCATGGTTTTGGAGAAAGGACATGTGGAGGCTCATGGTGAATTTAGGGGTGAAAAGTATTTTGGCTTCAAACCACCCTCGGTCGTACCTGCAATCGCATGGTTACATAAGGTCATCGCCTAAGGTCATATTAAGGAAGGGGCTTATCAAAAAAGGATATAGCACCCAAAATCTGAGATTTTGCAAGTGTTATCACTCTGTAATTTCCTAGAGGTTGAAAAAGAGGAAATACACAAAGGTAACCTTAACCAACCACTTTTAAAGCTGGGATCTAGCCCTTCCAGCTTCAGAGAGGGATCTCTCTATTAAGTTTAGCTTTGTTTGTATTAAGATATTAGGCTAGTTAGAGGCACAAGTTTGTTTTGTTGTAAAGGATTTTAAAAGTTGGTTGAGACAAATTACACATCCATTGGGCTATGGGGTCTGCACTTAATAAAATCTGAGATACAACCATAAACTCCGAAGAATTTTTTCACAAGGCGAGATAACAAGCTCACAGGATCTTTTATAATTTAAATGATGGAAGGAAGAAAGATTAGGAAAACAACTACAATCAACAAGCACTTAAGAATCTCTTGACTGAAAGTTATTTAGAAGATGAACAGAAAAATCTACAGAATCAAAGGCAGGGTATCAGTGATAAATCCTGCAACTTAACGCTATTCTTATAGATTAGTTATAGAAAGACGATATGATTACGAAGTAAGGAAAACAGATAACTGAGAACACA
>SNQJ01S0072117.1:88472-121307 GCA_010110895.2 Picea sitchensis | reverse complement strand
CAGTATGATCAGATGTATTCACTACCCATGACCTAGGGGCTATCTGATCAAGATTGGACAGTATGATCAGATGTATTCACTACCATTTCAGCCTTGAAAATTTAAAAGAACTTGGTCATGCTTAGAAGGTATGACCAGGTTGTCATTATTGCATGGGGCCTTTGCTTCAATTCTTTTCTGTCCTCCTTTCTCTTTTTCACAAATTATTTGAAGAATGCAATATCATTTGTGAACCAAATCACCAGATGCAGATAATATCCAAGTCATAAGATGATTCCCATAAATTATGGGGTGATAACAGCAAGAACGAAGGGGAAGGTCGTGGGTGCCATTAGACCTGCACCATTAGACCTGCACCAGGAAGCTGAAAGGGCCTGTGTTTAAATATAGAATGAGACCATCAAGGTTTTAGAGAGTCGTTTGACTCCATAATTAGGGATCCTTGACTAGGAGGTCATGTAGCTCTACAAGGGAGTAGGGGGGCTACATCAAAACCCCTTGGATGCCGAATCGAGTCAGGGAGTGGACTATTAGGGTTTGAATTATTGATGTGACATATGTACATATGATTATATGTTATGATGATTGATTATTATTGCTAACATGATTCGGTGATGGGCGCAAGATGATGATAGCTTGCCGACTAGACTCAGATATGGAGTAGAGGGGTCACGCATGACAACCAGAGACATTGAGAGAGGTGTGGTAGGAACCTTGCCACAACCTACTAGCACTCCCACCATGGCTCTAACTATAGGTTAGTGATTACCTAGTTCGAGAAGACCCACGATGTCTTGAGGGAATACTATGATAGTTGCTCATGATGATTCTAAGGGACGCGTAATAAGGCAGAGGCCTTATTCCTTAGAGGCCCTTAGTCTCCCACAAGATCACCTGGCAGAGTATTGACTCCAGGGGTTTAATGTCTACCAAATTCAGTCAAGAGGCGAGTGGCACCCTTGGATCACGTAGTGCGTCTTGAAGGGAACGTCGCACAAAGAAAACGGAAAGAGGCAAGTGGCACCCTTGGAGCATGTAGTGCGTCCTGAAGGGCATGTCACAATTTTAACTATGATAAGTTAATAAACTTAGTGCCTAGAAAACTATGCCTCCTTAGGACCTAGTCGGTCTTAAAATGAATGTTGTGATAAGTAAATTTTAATGACTAATTTTCCCTTAAGAACTATCACCAAGCCTAGTGAATTGAAAACCTAGATCTAAGTAGAACCTTAGAACAAAAATGAAAAAAAAAACTGATTAGACATATAACTGGATTAAAGTGGAAATTTTAATTCCCTAAGGTTCTTTTTATAAAATTTTAATTCACTAAGGTACTTTTTATAAAAAAATTCACCAAGGTCCTTTCTATAAAATTTTAATTCACTAAAGGTTCTTTTATAACTAATAAGAGAAATTCAAACTTTATTTATTAAAGTAAAAATTTTAATGGAGGATTAAATTCATAAAAAGAATAAATGGTTGTTTGTGTAAACTTGCTAATTCTGAACTTAGTTAAAAAAAGAAAAAGAAAAGAGAAACTAAAAGAAAAAGGGAAACTTAAAGAAAAAGTTGAATGTCTAACTTGGTAATGAATCTAGCCTTTGGAACTTTCTATTTATGAACTCAACTAGGAATTAAGTAAGGCATAAGTCATTTAAGAATTGTAAGGGAATAATGGGACATCGAGGAGTGTTTTAGGAATTCTTTTAGGTGGGTGAGGGAAATAGACAAATTTAATTAATTAATAAAATTGATTTTCTGGTGCAACTAGGGGATCACGGGACATGTGTACTGGGGAGGTTTTTCCTTATTAAATAAATAAAAAGGGGAATCTAATGAGGGTTTTGGAAACTAATGGCTAAGAAAATCTATAAAAGAGATGGCAGAGGAGGAGTGTGGATCAAATCTGGCTTGCGTAATGTTACACTGCTGAAATTTTGTCTTGACTGAACTTTCTCTTGTGGGAGTTGGGATACCCAGCTCGGGTAATGAGTGGTAGCTTGAATTTGCGAGGTGAGCTGGGTGCTAGCATTCTATGGTATTGTGTGTGTGGCCTCTTTGTGGATTAGGGGGTTCAGGGGGAAGAATATTACCCCTAGTGTTGGTTGGGAGGTACCGGTGAGGTCACATTGGTTGGAAAGCGGAGTTGGTAGGAGTGCGCGTGGGACAACGACTTCAGAGCATTAACAATTGGCTACGATACACATGTGCAAAATTGTATTAATTAATAGCTCAATTTATTGTTCAGGCATTTCCTTATTGTCAAAATCTCGCTTGTGTAGATGCTGTTAAAAGTAAACCACTCATTTAGTTATGCATAAGAATTTTTATTTGGGCGATAGTGCACCATGTGAATTTGTAAGAGGGTCTCTAAAATTTTGGTTCTGAGCCTTGTTTTATTACTGTGTTTTCTTATTCCTTGAATGCGTTTTTTTTATTTTATTATTTGTTCTCCACAGAGAAGGTCTAGGTGTAGATTTGTGTCTTTATTTTATGTTCTTATCCTTTTAGTTATTAGTTTGTGCCTGAGCAATCGGCTAGGAGCCGAATCGAATATCTTTCACTCAAGTGTTAAAGATTTAGATTCAAATGCCCTGCTTTCATGTGCATGGATAATAAGTGAAGGACAATTTCTCTATCCAGCCAATTCCTTACTGTGTACAACAAAATTCCTCCTTATTTCTCAGCCATATCCTAGATCTTTTCCTCAAAAAATTCGCGTTACCCACCCAGCGGTGTATTGGGTTGATTCACTACGTTTATTTACTATATTTTTACCTTCTGAGTGAATGAATTTTGTGCTTACTATACATGTATTCATCGCTAGGTTACCCGTGATGTAATCTTCGAACACTTCTTAAATTTCTCTCCCTTTTCACTGCTTATTTCGTTGATCTCCTTTGATTCCTTAGTGGATTTGTATGATGGCTGGAATCTTATTGTCGCTTGACTCGATTGATCTTACTTAGTTCCTTCCCATGAAGATGAAATCTTTAGCTTGATATCCCTACTTACTGCTTTGTAGAATACAATCCTATTATATATCTTTAAAAATGAAATGGAAGTAGTATGCAGTCCTGATAATCAATTTCTCATAAATGTATAAAAGGGGGATGTCTGAAAAATCATGGCTATGCGTGGTAGATTCCGTATGATAATTATGGATATCATTATTCTTTTTGCATTGACAATTCGTTGAAGTATTCTTATATATTCCACGCAATAAACAACGATGTCATGGTTGTTGACAGTAATTTGGTTATGGATTACACAATGATTTATTTTTACTATTATATTCTTTATATCCCTGCATAAATGTTTTGTATGTCAATCACAAATGTTCCTCCTATAGTCTGGGCGAATTCGTGGGTATCCTCATACCTCCCGCATTGGCTATTATATTCTTTATATCCCTACATAAATGCTCTATATCTCAATCGCAAATGTTCCTCCTATAGTCTGGGCGAATTCGTGGGTATCCTCATACCTTTTGCGCTGGTTGTTTTATTCTTTATATTTTTTGCACAAAGTCAGTATGGAAATCGTAGATATTTTTTCATAATTTGTATGAAAATTCATTGGAATTCTTTATATATTCGGGTTTCCAATTGTGATGTTCTTTATATACATCATGTATATTGTCCCTTCGACACATATACTATGTAGGCAAATCAATGGAAAATTCTGTATTAAATTTTCTTTACATATATTGAAAAGTCTGTATTAAATTTTATTTATATATATTCAATTTCTAAATAAACATAAATTATACAACAACCTCTTGAAAAGGATACGACAATAATGCCTAGAACATCCAACCATCACTTCAAGAATAAAACAATGAGAACGTTGCCTTGCTGTAACTGTCCCTTCAATTCTTCCCAGCCTTTGACAACGATGAGTGTTAGAGAAACAACTTTTATTATCCAACTGTTGACAGCGTAGAGTGTGTCTAAGGACTGGCAGGAACGCTCTAAGTTGTTATTTCCAGTCTTTTAACTTTTGCATCAATAATTAATTGTTTTTATATACTAATTGTTTTATAGATCAGCCCTTGACCTTTGCAACAATAAATCAATTGTTTTATATAGTGATTTTTAATTATCAGTCTTATATATCAGTTCTTTACTTTGCCACAATAGATTAATTTCTTAAATGGTAATATCTGCAATAATAATGGATTAGTTGATTAATTGCAATGGTATTATAGTAATTGATTAATTGCAATGGTAATGGTTCCCACATTTGCACTTAGTCATAATGATTTAACAACTAATGGGTTATGGTTTATTGTGTATTAGTTTAATGGCTTGTGCAAGATTAATGGTTGAGGGTTAATAATTAATAGTTTTATTAGCTAAATTTGTTTCTACTTAAGCAGTCAGTTGGTTACAGTGTGCCTTGTGCCTTAGTTGAACTGTAAATGGTGGTTGGTCATAGTTGTTACGTCACATCTGATTGCCTTGAAGGAAACCATAAATTCTTTGGTTAGTTGCACAATTTAAATTTTAATGATGTCACTTTGCGTCTTGTTGACTTGTTGATTGGGTGTTTTGGTATAGTCTTTTCATATTTATTAACAGATATTTCGGTTTCCTAGCACGAGGGTTTTTTCTTGGGTTAAAGGTCTAGATATGTTGTGTTGAGACATGGTCACTGTCATGCCTATTGCCTTGTGATGACATGATTCCTAATGAGGAGATATTTGCGTGCCTTGATTGATAGATGTGAATTATAATCTGGCCAGAGTCTTGCACCTC
This sequence comes from Picea sitchensis, assembly GCA_010110895.2. NCBI lineage: Eukaryota > Viridiplantae > Streptophyta > Pinopsida > Pinales > Pinaceae > Picea > Picea sitchensis. Next base: position 116,547 of record SNQJ01S0072117.1, on the reverse strand, counting down.
CCAATGTGGGCATATTGTTCGTTGTAATTGATGTTGGTACTTGGACCTATCATGCCTTATTGTGATTTGTTTTTCTCTCCGTAGAGGTTTCTGATTACTGGTCGTCGTAGACATTGTGTCGGTATTGTTGACATTGCCTTTTATCTTGTAGGCATGGTCTTTCTTGTGTCGGGCGGGAAGCCATTTTTATTGTCTATTGTATCACATGTTTCATCCAGTTGCATGATGTGCTAGTGTGTTGGGTCATTGTTGTTTGTTTCTTGATTTGTGTGCGATGTGTTTATCGTCAAGTTGTGTTTATTAATTGTTGTCGTTGTTTCCTTCCTGCTTAAAACAAAAAAAAAAATTGATTTTGCATTGCGTCGCATGTAGATGTAATGACGGGGGTCGTCACATATGGTATTAGAGTCGGTTCGACCCACGACTTGGGATCACTACGGCTTCTGTTGATTAGATATTTGATTGTAATGTTGCTAATTAAACTGATTTTCATTCATACAGGTAATTATGGTTAGAGGACATCATGGAGGCAGACGACAGGGTGTTAGGTGAGGGGCGTGATGCCTACAGTAACATCCATGCCCGAGGAGTCTAACCCCCAAGGAGACGAACAGGTTGTTGGGAAGGAAGAGATAGTTGTGGGTGTTGTGGTTGGTCTGATGAGGTCCTTTTAGCTGATGTCTGAGGCACTGATCATTTGTTTGTATAGAGATGAGGCCAGGGTGCCAACACCCCCTGAGGGTCCACCACACATTCTAGTCGGTACTGGTAGTATTTACCGCGAAATTGAGAAGGTCAAATTTCCCGAGTTCTTTGGTGCCCCGGACGGTGAAGCCGTTGAGGCATGGTTGGAGAATATGGCGATGTTATTTTCACATCATGAATATACCTCCAACATGAAGGTTTACATGGCAGTCTTTCAACTAAAGGGGAGCTCTCTTCTATGGTGGAAGACACTCCTGACACAATTGAACATGGTTGTTGAAGACGTGTCATGGGAACTGTTCAAGGAATGGCTTCAGGAGAGGTATCGTTATGAGGAATTCATTGAGCGTCAGCTCAATGAGTTCAATGCCTTGAGATAGGGTGGTCGTACGGTACCCGAGTATGAGGCCCATTTTATGGAACTTCTTCGATATGATCCGCACCTGAATACCGAGAAAAATAAGGTTAACAGGTTTGTGTTTGGGCTTAATGTTAGCAGTCGTGCAGAGGTTAGGATTCTAATGCGTCAAACCTTGCATGATGTTTTCCTGAAGGCCCTCATAGTAGAGGAGGAGATTATCAGCGGGGGCTAGAGAAGGACTCCTGCGAGACCAGCAGGGTAGGTGTCATCTGGTGCGCAACAGTGTCAGACACTAGATAAACATTCACCAAGATATCGTGGCTTCTAGAGAGGATCCACTTTCACTACACCTCGGTGACTAGCACCTCAGCGGTGGAATCCTTACCGAGGACCACATCACCAACAACACCGTCGATCATTGTAGTAGAAGTTTATGCCCATTAAGTAGAACAAATTAGGGTTCCAAGCCAGTGGGCCTTCGACTTCTACTTTGGGTACCAGGAGTACTGGACCGAAGAAGGGGTGTTGGACATGTGGGGAACTACATTACCAACGTGACTGCCCAATGGAGAGGAATAGAGCATATGGATCAGCTAGACCCACTACTATGGGAGATTTGGGCAAGGCCCATCGAATTCATGTAGCAGCGAATAACTGTCAGGCAAAGCACCAGTCTATTGTTATCGAGACATCAGGTACCATCGCTGACCAGACCTTTAGTACTTTGATAGATCTAGGTGCTACATAGAGTTTCATTTATGGGGAAGCACTAAAAATAATTAAGGTAAAGAGAGTTGAACAAGATGAATTTAGCTTTGTAAAAATGGCTTCGGGAGCCAAACAAAAGGTTGGTGGTAAGGTTACGGGCCGTAGCCTTAACCTGGGAGAGTTTGTCACTAGGGCCAACCTGTATGTCACGATCTTAGGATATTATGACATTGTGATCAGAATGGACTAGTTGGAATCACATGAGGCGATACTCAACTGTAAGACGAAACAATTGAGCTTGATCGATGATGAGGGAAAAAGAAGTATGATTGTAGGTTGGAGCTAGGGGCTTTCTTTTATAGAAATATTTGCCTCACCCTATGAAATCTTGCATAGAAGGCCTTGTTCCATTTCCCTATGTAGACTCATTATCCCTGTTTGTAAAATCCAGAGCCAAAAATACATAATTTTCCACATGTACGCATCTTGCCTACTATACAACATGTGTATATGCAGGCAGCTCCACTACAGCCCACGCACATCGGTATTTGTGCTAGAAAATAAAAAATAATGTCCGGTTTCCATGTCACGACAGGAGATCTCTCATCCTTGGGATTCCATACACTAGAAACATTCCAACTTGACCCTTCAGTTCCATTTGAAGGCTATAAATGGGCCAATTTCAAGCTATGGAAAGAAGGAGAAAGAATTCAAATTTGAGAACAAAGTTACTATGGATAAATTATTTACTTCATATTGAGTTTGCATCCCTTTGTCCTCTAAGCCTGAACACAGTGTTCAACCCCCAAGCGCTTCCCTTATTGATGGAGAACCTCATTGTCTCCCTTCTATGAGCTTGCCTTTGGTGGAGGATTTAAGTGGTGGAGGCCCAACTGGAAGGAACTTAGTTTCTCGGTTCTGAACTGTGCTGACATGGAAGTCTGTAACATTTTCACTTCTACTAATCATTTATTAATAGAAATACTCCCTTCCCGTCCAATTGATATCTTGCAAACATATGAATTATTATCCATGGGCGTATTTGTTATGTATATTAATGAATTATGCTATCTAATGTGCTAACCTTTTATATTATCACCATATGCCTACTTTGCTTGTTTGTTGAGAATTTGTTGCAGGTATATAGCTTTGGGTCAAAGTGCTGAATGATGGACATCATCGAACATCTAGACGAGGTAGGCCTCTTTCTTATCTCGCTTGAATATTGGTTTATGTAGCATGTTTTTGGGATAGAGTTGATTTATGCAGTCATTTCCATCTGTTATGGTTTACCCTATCCATAGAGATTTTTTCCCTTGTAACAAAATTGCCGACCATACTAGGGATTGATCTTCTTTCTAAGGGTTTGGAGTACTTTTCCTCCTTGCATTGCTCTCGTTCCTTTTTGTTTCTTGTCATATCACTGCTTGACAGTTTTTGTTCACTCTGGGTTTGAGTTTTCAGCCTTTCTCCCTTTCCTAGCCTTGTTTTGAAACATATATGTGCTTTTTGCCTTAACAGTCACGTATATACACATGTTGTCCCTCTACAAGCTACATACATACGCTCTGTTTGCCTAAACAGTCATGTACATCAATTTTCCTTGCCTATTTGTTTGGTCTGGTGTTTGCTAGGTGGGATTTGATGTTTGCTGAGCCTACTTGGGTCTCTGTAGTGCATGTTAAGTGTCTCTGGGATGAGAGGAAACCTGTCTGGAGTTGAATTTTTGGGCAGAGTCTTTCTCATCACCTTTTCATTTTGATTGTCCTTGTACATTGGTTTGGGTGTTTTGCTACTTGGTATTCTTCTTGAGTTATTTCTTTCTATACACAATATAATTTATATATCAAGTTGCTTATCAGTCCATGCATTTTCTCTTTATTATATTGAAAATACAAAAAAAAATAGGCATTTTGCATTGCTTGACATTTCTGTCTTTTGAGTCCTTGTCACTAGCTTAGTGCATTTAGTGAAAGATTGCATTTTTACTTCAGAATTAGAGAGTTGAAATTGAAAATTGAATTTGTTTTCAAGAGAGTATCATTCATTTAAAGTTAAAGTTAGGAATTTGCATTATTTTCATATTTACTTTTCTTGCAGAGTCATAACACCATGAGTTTCACTACCATACCTTTTTGAGTAATCACGCCCATTAAAATTAACGCTATAATTTAAAATTGATTAGTCACAGTTTTATTTTCTAGGGTGCATAAACTAGCTTAGGATTTAGTGCCTTGGAATAGGATTTTGTGAGTAAACTTATATAAGGCAATTAAATCAACATATGTGTCTTAGAAAAGAAGTGGAGAAATCCATTGTATAAATGGTAATATCAGAAGGCTCCACTCACACCGGAGTTAATCATGAGGTCGCACGAGGTTGGTTGAAGGGATATCCCCCTGATACCTTCTTAGCATCAGAGATATTTCTGGGGATCTATTTGTATCTGGGGATATTTATAGTGCCTTTACCTCTGTGAGAGGTAGTGCTTTCAAGGATTTGGGACAGTGGACCTGACTTATGACTACTCTCCTATGCATCGGTTATATATTGGTTTCTTAGTTGCTTGACTTAGGTGCCACATAGGTTACTTGTAGAGGTTATTCTACAGGTACCCTGGGTCAAATAAGGGTTAGACAACTCACAACCTTTATGGAGGATTACCTCTCCGGGGGGGGGATTTGACCGACTGGTTGTTAAGCCCACGAGGGCCCTTATAACTGATTTTGTTACCTCCGATCTTTAGCAGGGAGTCTCAGGCCCCTCTGGCAAGAAATACCTTCTTTAGGGAGGGAGGCCACTCAACCACTTTAACCGGTTTGTATGCATATTGGTCGTTTGAATTTTGGTGTGCTATTTGATTACTAGTTGGCCTTAGGATATATTTTTTATCTTTAGAGTCTTATGTCATCGTGGAGTCGGACCAACCTTCTCATCGGTCTTGTCGCTTGTTACAGTTACCACCGGATTTCCAGTCTTTGCCTTCTAAAAGGCATAGAGTTATTAGGCGTGGTACACACAAATCCACTTTTTAGACTTGTGATTCTACAAGGATGAGTACTGAACCTAGTCTTTAGAACACTGGGAGGCCTTCGACTCCCACACCCACTATAGTTAATGGCACCCCTTCGACTCCTACAACCATAATGGTTGTAGTGTCGGAGCCGCCTATCATTACGATGGTACGACCTATAGTAAATGCTCAATCTACCACCTCGAACCCTTTTGGGTCTCTTGGTCACTCACCGGGCTATAATGCTCAGTCCATCCCTATGGCTTCTACTCCATTTTCCTATCGTATGCCCAACTTTAATTCACAGTTTTCAAATGCCATCCCAGTTGTTGGTCCTAATTCTAGCATTGGTCTTGGGGGCACTACACCTCCTTATACTCCATTTTCGTTTGGTGGCTCTCACATCCCTCAAATGATTCCTAATATAGGAGGTGTTCCTACTTTTAACCTAGGGTCTAATCCTATTACTTCTGGGTGTAACAACTGACCTGGAGGACAAGATTCAACTCAAATTCCATCCTATACTCCTACTTCCTCAGTGCCGATTCAAACCAATATGTTTGTCATGATGAATCCACTTATATCCTCTGGATTCCCACCTAGAGGAGGTCAGTTTCACGCTTTGGGAAACCCCCAACCTGAATCTAATCCAGCAAGGGGAAATTTTTATAACCCCCAACATAACATTCTTTCTAGAATGATGTCCAACCAACCTTTGATGGATCAGCCTAGAGGAGGGCCTTATAATCCCGGACAGGGCCATGGTTCTTACTAGAACCCTGGATGGGTTGTAGTTCCTCGAGCACAATCTTTCCCGTGAGCTTGGGGCCATATGTCACAACCTCGTCTCCCTTTTCTGGCCAAGTTTAATCTGCTAGAATTGTCTAAATTAATGAATGACCCTATGAGTCATGATCCTACATGGCCCCCCATCCCCACCAAGTTTCCTTCAGACATCCCAAAATTCAAGGGTAAGAATGAAGAGGATCCTGGTGATCACGTCACTACCTTTCACCTTTCATGCTCATCGAATTCCCTTAATGACGATTCTATTTGGTTGATATTATTTCAACGCACCCTCATTAGAGTTTCATAGAAATTGTATATTGAGCTACCTAGGGGGGCATATGGGACTTTTAGTCAGTTGGTGTTGGTTTTTATTAACCACTTCCAGTTGTTGATTTGTTACGATGTTGGCCTAGAAATTCTGTCGACTTTACGCTAGGACACCACCACTCATATATTGGACCATATCCAGGAGTGGCATAGACAGGAGAGGTTGATTAAGACCCCTATACCCCTAAAATTTCTTTTAGAATGGTTCCTTAAGTATTTTCACGGTCCTATCTCGAAGGACATTGCTACTTCTGGGGTTACCACTAAGGAAGAAGTGATTTTTAGAGCCCAACAGTTAGACTTGATATATGATCAGTATGGGATGTTATACCACCTTCTTCCAGATGCATCGTGGTCAACTTACAACCCTAGAAAAAATCTTGGACATCATGCCGATGACATTGTAGGTACCGCCAATGTAAAGTCTGCAGACTCGGTGACAAGCCATATGAAATAGTTGTCTCTAAACCAGTTTGTAGGAGGGCCAACTTCATCTGTGTCTTCCAACCCCACTTAGTCAGCCGATGTACATTCCATGAAATCATCGGCCAACACAAATGGTAACCAGCAACCAGGCGGGAATAAGAAGAAAGGACGTAATAATCGTAAGGGTGGGAAAAATGGTAATAAAACCAAGGACATTGATAATAATGAGAAGACGAATAATAATGTTGGAGAGGGAAAATGAGAAAGACGTAAGGTGAAGTTTCGATATAATCTTTTCACAGATGATCGCCTTACCCATTTATGCCCCAAACTTGCAGAAGATGTGAGGATTTTATCTCAACCAATTGTCGTGCTGACGAATCCATTCCCACATAATCATCACATGGCCTCGATCTCCTCAAACACCGGAAATGGGGCTGGTGGGAGTCAAAACCTGCCATTGAAAGATGATGACCATTTGTGTATCAATATGGTCGATGTGAAAGTCAATGTAGACACTCGATCTCGAGATTATAGATCTTCACAAGCTATTCCTAGTCTAGAATATCCTCCTCCTCCCCAGAGATGAATTTACAGATTGAAAAACCAAATACACCGCCTTGTATTTAGAAAGGAGTAATCAAGCGCTCTACCCACAACCCAAATTCTAGAGCCGCCCATAACTACTCTATTGTTGAGGACCTGGGTCAAACCCCTTGTGCAATTTCGGCTTTGGAGGTACTCCAGACATGTTCTTCACAGAGAAATACCTTACTATCTATTTTAGGAGCTCTAGAACCCAGTGGCTCAAAAGTTATCAAGGTTGACATCACGGATGTGAAGCCTCGCTTACCTTACCATGTGGCTTTCCAAATCCACGTGGATTACTCAAAGTATATGATCAAACGTGTGGTTGTTGATGAAGGTGTTGCCACTTGTATGATGTCCCTGGTCTGCTAGAAAGATTTTGGTTCTCTGACTCTTTCTAAGTCATAAAACATGTTGACTTCTTTTGATGGTCATTCCTTTCGCCCTCATAGTATTCTTCCTACCTTTCTAGTCAAGTTAGGTGGGAAGACGGTAGAGGTGGAGGTAGAGGTAGTTGATGCACCTCTTGATTATAACTTGTTACTAGGATGCAATTGGACCTATGTTATGGTCGTCATTGTATTGTCCATCTTATGTACTCTTTGTTTTCCTCATGAAGGGAATATCATGATGATCGACCAGTTATCCTTTGCGTACTCTAGTCCTAATGCATCTATTGGATCGTCGATCCTTTTCATCGGCAATTATCAGCTGAAAACTAAGAATATTAGTGTCAGAAGGTATTCTTCCCTTATGGATACTTTCAACTTCATGACACCAATTCACCATGTTTACGCCATGTCCAGTAGGCCAGTTTCAATGGAGAAGTCCATCTTTTTCCGCACTTCCTATTGTATTGATCCTTGGACCCTACCTTCCTTGATCGCATCTTGTGAGGGTCAGTCACATACTAGAATTATATCACTAACGTTTGTTAGTCATGTTGGATATTGGTTGACAACCTCTGTTAGTCATGTTGAAGACCAGTAACTAGCCACTGCAAGTCATGCTGGGTGCACAAATCTAGTCATTGCTAGTCACACTACACATAAATCACCAACCTCTGCTAGTCATGTTGAGGATTCATCATCAACCTCTGCCAATCATGTTGGGGATTTTCTACTAGCCTCTGCAAGTCATGCTGGGAGCATGTAACTAGCCACTGCAAGTCATGCTGGGGGAATTCAAACGATTGAGAATCTTAGATCGGTAAGACATAAACCTAAGTTCCTTTGTAGGCTTTGCAAAGGATATCACCTTACTCGTTTATGCCTTGCTACTGCTGTGGTTCTAGAAGTGTGGTCCTTTCCTTGGGGCCCTTCGGTTTTTGAGTCATATTTAGCTTCCCAACCTTCTTTGGTTAATACAGTGGTCATGCTAATGCAATATTAGGCTGACACACCTCTTCCTTTAGAGGTTGATGCATCTATTGACCTTGTTGTCTTGCATCCCGTTCAACCAACGGTCATGTCGATGTAATCTTAGACCAGCAACACTCTTTTTTGGGGGGGTGATTCACCTCTTGACCTTGTTTTCTCGCATCCTATTCAACCAATGTTTTAAGAAGTGTTCATGCCGATGCAATCTTCAATCGATCCCACTCGTCTCTTGGAGAGTGACAAGCCTAAGGAAGTGACATTGCCGATGAAATATTCGGTCAATCCCCCTCTTCTTTTGGAGGGTGATATGTCCTTTGACCATGTCTTTAGCATCTCTAGTTCTATACCTTCTTCACTAAGGAGCATTCCACTCTCTTCATGTATGCTCCCTCCAAGTCCTAGGGTGGTTTCCTTTGATTGGAATGATCTTGTAGAGCCTTGACTTTCGTCTTCTACACCCTTCTAGATAAGGGGCATTCTTTGATACATTGTAGATAAGGTAACCTTTGCAAGTATTTTATCCCCCTTGAATTGGAGAGCTTTGGGTTTTCACAAGCTCATGTCGACTATTCATAAGATACTGACATTCCATAGAAGTCCAGCACGGGAGCCTTGGCCTCCCCCATGACTTTCCGGCTAGAATCTCCCAAACGAGTCTGAGTTAAGCTCTTTTCTGATTCATCTAAAAAATGAAAAGATTGACGAGTGATTTGTCCCTTTCACACTCGTTAAATTGGTCTGGAAAGGTCGTGGATCTTAGTTAAACTCTTTTCCGACCTGTTATCAAAAAGTGAAAAGATTTCCAAATGAACTTGTCTCTTTCACATTCGTAAATTGGATTTGAAAAGACGTCTATTTGGCACAATTTTATCCATTTTTCACACCAAGTAGACTAAAAGACATAAAAAAGGACATTTTTTGGCATTAAGTTATGATTACATCTCATGCCCTTATTTGCAATATTGAGCCTTTAGTCGGTTCTCACTTTGCGTTATAAACCGTTTGCCTCAGCAGTTTTACATCCTCAACCAAGCAAAGCCTTTTTTATATCCTTTGCAATTCGACACCCTATACCTAGGAGGGAACATTCCCCCGAGTTTCCATCTCCCGCATGTATATCCTTGCATTGAGCATAGGTATGTTACACTGCTGAAACTAGGTTTTCTTACTTGCGACACTTGTTTCATCCTTTGTATCATAACAGTCATTTGTCTATGAAAAAACAAAAAAAGAGACGGGCGGGAAGGGAGTATTATCTCATATTGGCGGCAGTCGTGTCACCTTTGAATAGAGCACAAAGTTATTGAGTCCATATTGTCACCATAATTTTGGTTTTAGCATGGCCTTAGGAAGCTGAGCTCATTACAGAGTCTTCTCTATTGACTGGTTACTCTTCCAGTCCCTATAGAGAGTTTCATTGATGCCTCCTGCAACTCATGGTTTCATCATTGGGTCTATGTTGTCGAAGTCCTCCATTTGTCTCATGGCCTTGTAAAGGAAGTCTATCAACCTATGTTAGCCACTCCTCAGAACTCTTGACTTTTCATGTCGACCATACCCTTAGTTTGTCTTAGGATCACATGATATTGTAGTCCTATCATGCACCCTAGCCCTACTTTCATCATTAGTAGGTAACCTTGAACCCAACAATCGACATTTCATCATTGGTCATTGGCTAGGTGGTTTCCCTTGTGTTCGAAAAAAAGGCATCTATTCAAACATTGGGATTTGTGCAGTGTCTTGGATGCCATTATCCTTATTGTTGGTTTCCTCACCTTTGTAACCAGTTTTCATCATTGGCTACTATTCAAAGGTTCTTTTTCGTGTACTACTTGCACTTGGCACACACGAAAGATGCACAGGGTCGTTGGTTCATGAACATGTTCTTCGTCCGATTTCCACCAAATCATGAAGCTCTTGCTTTGTACCTCATACTGATTGATGAGAGATGCCTAAATGATCTCCTTTCAATGGGTCTCTTTCCATCGACTTCAACTCATTTATTCTGGAAACAAGACCTAGAGTCTTATGAGTACCTTGAGGCTTGCAGTCATTAGTGGCAGTCTCTCTCGCCATCGATAATTGGGAATACATCAATGTCTCCTGATCAATGGATTCTTCAGGTGTTAGTCACTAGCTCCTTTATTCACAATTGTAAGAATGTACTCAATTGTAACACCATGTTTCGCCCAGTTTGTAATTAATCATAAAATAATAATTACCATGCTAAGGCATGTGGACAATGTAAATGTATTATTGTTTGAGTTGCCAATAACTGACTATGGGGGTGAAGCCTTGAAAGTACTGGCCATGATATCACTAGAGGAAGAATGTGAAAACTATACAAGAGGGTTCATTATATCAAATAACCCCAAATTTCCCTTGATGAGGATGATAAACCTCCTTCGGATCCCAAGGAGAGAAATCAGTTAAGGAAGAAAAAACCAGTGGTTGAATTATCAACTACCCCCATGAATGGGGGCATGAGCTAGCTATAGAATGTCATCCCGAAGTACCACAGAGATCTGCAGACCCGAGCTTCCTTCTGACAGAAGGAACGTGATGGGTCAGGAACCTTCCAAAAGAAGGAAGGTAAGATAGATACACATGGAAAACCAGAGAGGACCGGGGGAGGAGAGAGAAATCTTGTAAGGGAGTGGTGTAGATCTCTCCAGTGAGAGGAAACACAAAACAATGCAAGTTTGATGCTGGGTGTGCATCTGATAAACCTCTCCGAGGCCATAATAGAGAGAGATAAATCCCTAAAAGTTTGCAGAGACCAGAACCCGAGCAGGAGCTGGAATAGAGAAAGGATCCTTGAGAACTGAGAGAGTTCATTGGTGATATAATGGCTTGGCACAGGGGTGGCCAGAGTGCTAAGAATGAACACCTCTGAGCCTATGGTAGGGTGGAAGGACAAACACCCATAGTTAGTTAGTTGGCAATAACCTGTAATAGATAAGTAATCACACCTCTGGTGTGTTTAAGTAGTACTGTGAGTTAAAGTTAGATATGTTGTGAATGACCTAGAGATGGTTATGATTGCTTAACGATTCATACTGTATTCCTTCTTTTGTATCTACTTGATTATGTAATTAGGAAAGTAGGAAATCATATGGATAGGTATGTTTTATACTCGTAAATGTTTGTGTCTTTTGGTGGCATAAGCTAGAGTCACGCATTGTATGTTCATCGACCGTGGACACAGTTTCATGTATGCATGTCAACCTTCCTAATCATTTTGAGTCCCTTGGAGGAAGAAGTCTGTTAAGCTCTAGAGAGGTAGTGCATATATGCACAGTCTCCCTATGAGGCAAGCAGAGACTGAGACCCACTTAAGTCCTAGACTTGATGAATGAGCACAAGAGGTGCGCAGAAGACTCTTCTAAGAGTCAAGTCCAGGAGAAAGAGCACAAAGCTCTTAAGTCCTTTATAACNAACTGACAAAGATCAGGAAGGATAATGAGACTTAAGTATCGAAAGGGAATATTCTTTCGTTTGGAAGATGAATAGACGAGATCCTTTCGGTAGGATTTGAGGTCTGTCACGATCGTTAGATTTTAAGAAGGAGCGTAGGCATTAACACCTCGAATCCTTCAGTCTTCACAAGTTCGACGGATGTTGATAACCATCGTGAAGGGGATGGATCCTCTGAAATCCGAAACCCGAAGTCGCGATGCGACCTGGACCATAGATCCAAGGATCTATCGGGATCCACCTTGATCGTTGGATTTGCTAGTTCAGGAGTTCGCTCATCTAGAAGATTACGGGTTGGTGCAACAAAAAACACCGAAACCTGAAGTCACAAAATAACGTGGATCATTGATCTAAGGATCTATCAGGATCCACCTTGACCGTTGTATCTACTAGTTCGAGAGTTCACGCATTAGGAATCTTACGGGTTGGTGCAACCGAAATCCCCAAAACCCGAAGTCGTGAAGCACCGTGGACCATAAATATAAGGACCCCTCTCGACAGTTCGATCGAGGAAATGTGGGTATTATATCGAGAGCACATAGGGATGCATGTGTCGAATGATGGTGTTGCTAGGTGTTGTGCAATAGTGGAACCCTAGGAGGAGATTGTGAACTGTCCATCGAGTCAGGACACGCGGTGGGATATCAGCACTTTGTCGACTCACAATTGGAGAGATTCAAAGGAAGAGTTGTTCAAACTCGTGAATTCTGCACTCGCAAGTTAATCTGAGTTGTTAGATCGTGGAGAATTATGAGTCGTCGATCTGACGCAGGGAGTTTAGGGATCAGGAAAATAGAGGTGAACTTCTTTCCAATTCCCCAATACATGAAGTCCCGAAGCACCTTTAAGATAGGCATATGGTCACTTGAGAGGAAGGGGATTAGTCAAGAGACTAGCGTCCTTTATGTAGTTTTCTCAAAAAGGGAAAATCTACCTCAAGGAAAAGTGTTCACAAGTTGTCTCAAAGCCTGCGCCAAGGGATTAAAAGTACTTGTAGATTTGTTTCATGGAGGATCCAGTAGGGACCCAAAGAGCTTCTTTAGATTAGGAATAGGAGATGATCCATTGATTGGGAGGTCAGTAGGCCCCACTGAGTTGGAAGCTTGTGGGATGCATGAGGAAAAATAGAAATTTTTACTATGCCCCATCGTGGGTGTGTGACAAAATGGTATCAGAGCATGGTTACAAAACTTGGCCTTCTTGGGATCATGTACGAGTCGTGGAAGAAGATAATGTTATTTGCGTTTACTCCTTGAGGAGAAGGAATGCAGATTGAACCTGTGACTTTGGGAATTCTTGTTGAATTTCAGTAGAAGAATTTATTTAGCCCTTGTCAAAGTGATAACTACTCTTACCAGAGTAGGGATATGCTAATTAACATTTATAATAAGACTTGAATGTGGAAAGTCGAAGGTGGTAGGGTTCTGTCAAGGGCAGTTGAAGCTCAAAGGACAGATGACCTGGTGATCATAACACTGCTTCTAAGCATGGGTAGTTGGAACTTTAGGCATTGATGATGGTGGATTGTATAATGGTTAATACCTTTGTGGGATTAAAGGAATCTGATAGGATCAGGTAGGATCCTTGGCAGTTATAGTTACTCCTTTTTATTAAAATCAGAGTATATAACTCCTCATGACTAGAGAAAAATGAGATGGGTAAGACCCTATGGACGCTGAGGAAAGGAGGTTTTCTTTCTAAGACGTTGTCGCATAAACAGAAAAGTGACCCTGGTTGGTTATATCCATGAGAGAAGGCAACATCAACATGAGATATGACTGTGAGATTAGTCATGTAGGTGATTGAAATCTCAAACTAAAGGACACTAATGATGAAATTAAACTATCAAGTGAATGTATTAGGTAAAAAGGTGCAGCAGATGCACCTACATATATGTGAATGTATATACGTGATTGTAAGGATGATTGGAATATCCTTGGGAGAAAGATATAGAAGCCTGATATGTCCATGTGTGTGAATGACATGGAAAAGGTGTAAGCAATAAGCTAGCATGATGAATACTTAGCGGTGTTTAATTATGCTTGAGTGCATGGGTTTAATGCATTGTGGAGCTTCCTAATATGAAGCCTGATATAATACCAATTAGGTATGAATGATGTTAAACGTGCAAGTGATGCACGTGTATGATGAAGGAGTATAGTTGTAGGCAGTGGCACCATATGGTTTCCCTAATGAGTGAAATATAAAGAAAGAATTTCTCTTATCCTTATTAAATGAATACTATGGATGCATGGTTGACTCCATTTTGAAGAGTCATGAAAGTTTTGTTCCAAGTAATAGATTGAGGGGAATGTATCCCCTTTCCTTAGGAAATACCAATATAATTAGATAGAAGGGTAAATGAGAAAAGATGCATTGTTGTCATAATAAGAGGCAAGTGATTATGCCTTTGAGAGTCACATGAGAAGGATTGTGAATGATCCTGAGTTGATTGATCTTAAAAGTAAATATGCATGTGGGATATGAGGTATACCTATGACAACTACATGAAGGCTTAGGAATATGAATATGATTAAGTACATCATGGATGTAAGTTAACAAAAACTAGAATATGTATGAATACATAATTGGGTACATTGCAAGGATGCATGTTTATATTCCTTAAGGAATATTTGGTAAACGACTAAAGCTAACTCAAGGTTGAGTCCATCACAGATAGTGATGGATGTGCAATAAGGAAGTTGCATGCTAAAGGATTTCCTTGTGAAGAAACAGTGTAAGGACTCTGTCAAAAGAATAGATTCACCACCCTAATGATTGTTGAAGGTTGGGCAATGGGTTGCAAAGACTGCCTATATAGGAATCCTGGATTACCCTCTTAAAAAAATAAAATGGGTAGGTGGAAGACTAACAACTTAATGTTAACCACTCTAAGAACTGAATAATAATGTGCAGGATGCACAGGTTCATGACCCACTATGAATAAAAATCTTGCTACTAAACATGTTGGTATATCCAAAAGGGTTAGAGTGAGGCCTAACCAAGGCTTCTCAAGGGAAAGAGAAGGAAGATACCAACAGGGAGTAAGCTGCAAAAGAATAGAAAAGACAGTGAGACCGTAGAAATAACTCAGCTCGGATGAAAAGTCCCAGGTGATGTAGAAATAATTTGAAGAAGGGGAGAGCCCTCAATTCTTTTCCTGCTGTGTATTATGTTTCCTCTGAAATGAGAAAGTCGATTTACTAATGAAAGTGAATGTTTTGACATCATAGTGATGATAATTGTATTACTGCAGAAAAAGTTGAGAACTGTCTGTATTGCATTCATGGAGACCCTTGAAGATAATGTGATGAAGTGCATAAATATATACTAGGACATTTTGAAGAAGTTATGAATTTGGATGTTATGATACATGCATTTTAATTGACGTTACAACTAATGATGCATGTTGTGTATAGAAAGGAATTGGAGTTGTTGAGGAAGATGGTTACCAATGATGGGAAACCTCAAGCAGAGGATGACCATGGGAAGTTTGCGGTCAGAAGATTGTTGACAGGACTATAAGAGTCCCCCTAAAAGCATTGCTGATGAGGTAAAAATAAAAATAAAAAAAATAGAAAGAGGGTACTAACAACCAAGAACATGTATGAAAAGATTGGGTAAGAATCCTTTCTGAAATATTTTTTTCTCTAATGTTATGCATGAAATTTTAAAAGGGCAGTTGTATACCATGGATAACCAAGTAGGGTATGATTTGGAAAGGAGAACCCGAGTGATGGAGGTTTGAACCTCTAGCAGTGAAGACTAACTGTATGATGCAATAACATTTGAACCAAATGATCTCTATTGACTAAAAAGGTCAAAAACCTTTACTAAGAAATCGTAGAAATCCCTTCCATCAACTACAGATCGAGATCGTGAAGATCACAAATGAAAACCCTGATCGAATCAGGTTAATGAAGAACTTGATAGAGGATATGAATGCAAGCCGTTCATCATAAGGAAACCGATATCAGTTGCTAGATCGATTTCAAGATCCACTGGAGTTAACGGATCAAACACAAGTCGTTCGATAAGATTGACGACCCACATTCATTGCGGGGATTGAATAGGTGCACATGTTAATGACAGAGTCTATGCCCGTAATTTAAACTCAATACAGTTTTGTTTAGAGTTTGGGGTCCGATCGTAGATCAGACGACTCACATCTATTGCAGAGATCAGAAGGAGAACTAAACCACGAACTAGTTGAGGTTCCACAATCACTTACAGCCGTTGGATCTAGGGGAAGAAGGATCATCACTGTCAAATTATAGACAACAGGTTTAGCCAGGATCATAGCACCCAGACATGGGGACTGAAAGGGTAACACCTGAAAAGAATAGAACTAAGGTCACAACTCTCGATCGCGTGAAGACAAAATGGAGTTCCTTCGGGCCAGTCAAGGAAGGTAGAGTTTAGCACTCTACGTTAGACTGTGGTCATGGGGACTGGTTCTATGGGAATCAAGGTACTCATAGTTAGCACGTTGCATGGAATGCCTTGAGGGAATGTACATTCTCATAAGAGGACAGACAATGGAATTTTCAACAAGGAAGGAGGACCTCCCAATGTTTTACTTACATTATGTAAGCATTGAAGGGAAACGTATTGGGTGGCCATAAGTGTTGGCACCTTGGTTATTAATGAAGGAAGAATGCTTAAAGGCATTCATGTGAAACTTTTGAGTTTCATCTGTACTGATTTGGGATCATGATCGGCCTATAGCAGGAAGCATGGTCCTTCTATAAGAGTGAATTAAAATGAATAAGCCATGTGGTGAAGAGTTTGGTTAAATTCCAACACACCATGGCCAAGAAATTGTCATAAAATGTGACAAACTTGAAATCAATGCAAGAAGTGTATTGGGTATGAATGTGGTCGTGAATACTGACACATTCACTAAAGTTAGTCGATATCTTAATTACATTCTGAAAATCTGGTAGGCTGAAATGATGCATAGGTAAGGGATGATGTATCCTTTTGCTTTGTATCCTTGAATAGATGAAAATGACTTGGACTATTAGTATGCTTGATTTTAAAGGGTAATGTGCATGAAAACTAACAATTTGTTTGGTTGAGGAGTGTTGAAATTACAGGAGGAAATGGGTCTTGGATATGGCAGTATTGTAAGCCCATAAGGAAGACCAATTGCCTACTGAGCCAAACTGCAAGGAATGGTATTTCATTTTTGAGAATGTGAATTTGATTGTTAGTATGCACAATTCTGAAATGGTTTGTGATGACCTTATAAAGGTGCAATAAAATGTATGTGCATGGAAACTAACAATTTGTTGGGCTAATTGAAGTTTAAAGTGCAAGAAGCAAAGGAGTCTTGAATATGGTAGCATTGTAAGCCATAAAGAAGGCCAGTTGCCTACTGAGCCAAACTGCTATGGGAAGGAAAGTCCCATAATTATGAATTTGTTTCCTGTGCGAAACAAATATGGAAAAAAATGTGGAATTTGGATATTTGTGGATCACAGATTTACAAGAAAATCTTGAATTTAAAATTTATGATGATGTCTCATAAATGTTTATATGCCTGTGATACTGGTGAGAAAGAGTGTAAAGTTTAAACTGATCGCATGAAATGGAAATTGAATCGAGAGAAGGAGAGTAACCTCCATCCCTATCTATGATTGAGTCGGGAAAATGAGAGTAACCTTCATCCCTAACTTTAGCTGGGACAAAAGGCTGTCAAGATGAAAAAGCATGAAAAATGGCTACTACTGAGCCATGAGAACCACATGATAAGCCATGATCACCTGAAATATATTGTGTTGAGGTAACACAAGTTGGAGGGATTCCTCGACAGAGAAAGTCTGAGGGACGCATTGACTGTAATACTCGATAGAGTCTCTGGAATTCTTTCTCTGCGAGAAAACCTTGGCAGGGCAAGATGGATCACCGGAGGGACTGTATAGTAGTGAAGGGGATTCCTGAGCCTGGGCCTGGAGGGTGAGTGACCGCAAGGAAGAGAAGACCTTGATAGTTCTTGTAAAATATTGGGATCATGCAGATGGTGGGTATTTCTTCCTGTGTGAGAAAACCTTGGCAAGGAAAGATGGATCACCCGAGGGACTGTATAACAGAGAAGGGGATGCCTGAGCCTAGGCCAGGAGGGTGAGTGACCGCAAGGAAGATGAAACCTTGATAGTTATTGTAAACTATTGATTGGGATCATGCACCCAATGGGTATGTCAAGGAAAAACAATGAGCCTGGATAACAAAACAACCATGTGGATACAAATGCACAAACTGCGCAGATAGTTATTGTGCTAAGATTATGAAATTTTTTCCTAGAAATTTTTATGAAATGTTTTCGCATAAGACTATGATTAACATGCTTGATTGTCCAAGAATTATTGAAAGTAGGTGACAAAGATTAAGGGTTTGAAAAAGGACCTGACCAAGAGAGAAAGATCAATATTTCTGAAACAGCTGAATGAGAAAGGCATGACAGGTGTTTTTGAGCAAGAACACTAAGGACAATGTTCCTTTAAGGGGGAGGGAATTGTAACACCCTGTTTCCCCCAGTTTGTAATTAATCATAAAATATGAATTACCATGCTAAGGCATGTGGAGAATGTAAATGTATTATTGTTTGAGCTCCCAATAAATGACTGTGGGGGTGAAGCCTTGAAAGTACTGGCCATGATATCACTAGAGGAAGAATGTGAAAACTATATGAGAGGGTTCATTATATCAAATAACCCCAAATTTCCCTTGATGAGGATGATAAACCTCCTTCAGATCCTAAGGAGAGAAATGAGTTAAGGAAGAAAAGACCAGTGGTTGAATTATCAACTACCCCCATGAATGGGAGCATGGGCTAGTTACAGAATGTCAACCCAAAGTACCACAGAGACCTGTAGACCCAAGCGCTTCCTTCTGATAGAAGGAACATGATGGGTTAGGAACCTTCCAAAAGAAGGAAGGTAAGATAGATACACATAGACAACCAGAGAGGATGGAGGGATGAGAGAGAAATCTTCTAAGGGAGTGGCATGGAGCTCTCCACTGAGAGGAAAAACAAAAGGCTGTGAGGTTGATGCTGGGGAGAGCATCTGATAAACCTCAGCGAGCCCATAACAGAGAGAGATAAATCCCTGAAAGTTAGCAGAGAACAGAACCTGAGCAAAAGATGGAATAGAGAAAGGATCCTTGAGAACTGCGAGAGTTCCCTGGTGATATCATGGATTGGAACAGGGGTCGCCAGAGTGCTAAGAATGAATGCCTCTGAGCCTATGGTAGGGTGGAAGGATGAACACCCACAGTTAGTTAGTTGGTGACAACCTGTAATAGATAAGTAATCACATATCTGGTGTGTTTAAGTAGTACTGTGAGTTAAAGTTAGATATGTTGTGAATGACCTAGATATGGTTATGATTGCTTAACGATTCATACTATATTCCTTCTTTTGTATCTACTTGATTGTGTAATTAGGCATGTAGGAAATCATATGGATTGGACATGTTTTATACTCGTAAATGCTTGTGTCCTGTGGTGGCATAAGACAGAGTCACAAACTGTGTGTTCGTCGATCGTGGACATAGTTTCATGTACGCGTGTCAACCTTCCTAATCGTTTTGAGTCCCTTGGAGGACGAATTTTGTTAAGCTCAGGAGAGGTAGGGAAGATATGCATAGGCTCCCTCTCGACCATTCAATCGAGGTGATGTGGGTATCATATCGAGAGCACTTAGGGATGCACGTGTCGAACGATGGTGTTTCCAGGTGTGGTGCAACAGTGGAACCCTAGGAGGAGATTGTGAACTGTCCATCAAGGCAGGACACATGGTGGGAGATCAACACTTTGCTGACTCACAATTGGAGAGAGTCAAAGGTAGATTTGTTCGAACTCGTAAAGTCTACACTCGTGAGTTAATCTAAGCTGTTAGATCATGGATAATTATGAGTCGTCGATCTGACACCGGGAGTTCGGGGATTGAAAAAACAGAGGTGAACTCCTTTCCAATTCCCCGATACATGAAGTCTAGAAGCACCTTTTAGATAGGCATATGGTCGCAGGTTGTGATCACATGAGAGGAAGGGGCTTAGTCAAGAGACTATCACCCTTTATGTAGTTTTCTCAGGAAGGGAAAAGGCGCCTCAAGAAAAAGAACACGTAGGTTGTCTCAAAGCCTGTGCCAGGGGATTAAAAGGACCTGCAAATTTGTTTTGTGGAGGTTCCAATAGGGATCTGAAGAGTTTATTCATCTTAGGAATAGGAGATGATCCATTGACCAGGAGGTCAGCAGGCCCCGCTGAGTTGGAAGCTTGCAGGCTACATGAGGAAAAAGAAAAAAATTTGTTATGCCCTGTCGTGGGTGTGTGACATCGGTGACTTGATACCTACTTTCATTATATGTAGGTTGTCTCGCATTTTTTAACGATATACCTATATGACCGGTAATAAAACAATGTCTCATTATGTTCGGACTCAAATCCTTTATTCACATAATGTAGACTTGGACCCTTGGCGGATTGTGTAGAAGACTTGAAGACATCACTATGTGGCCACAAATTTCCTGAGTTGTTGCTTCCTTTTCATTGGACCAGTACCTATACGACTTCAGTGATCATGGGATATCAAATTGTACTCCATGGTATACAGATATCTTCAGATTGGTTTTGAGACTGGTTCTACTGGTCCTTGTTCATAACTATGACACTTATTGGCATGCAAAAACATTTGTATTTTCCTATTCATGGCCACAATCACTTGTTTGGTATATTTTCACATGGATTTGGAGTGTAATTTTATTGGAAACCATGTATGCAAAGTCAATGCAGAATCTAATGAGCAACTAGTTTGTTCAGTTGGTCCCCTACCGCTCCACTTTTGGGTTGTTTATAATGTATTTCGGCCATCGCATATACTCCTATGACCTCACACATTAGGGGGAATCTGTTATAGAAAGATTTTCCTCACCCTATGCAATATTGCACAGAAGGCCTTGATCCATTTCCCTATGTAGACTCATTATCCCTGTTTGTAAAATCCAGAGTCAAAAATACATATTTTTCCACATGTACGCATATTGACTACTATACAACATGAGTATACATAGGTTGCTCCACTACAGCCCGTGTACATTGGGATTTGTGCCAAAAAATAAAAATTAATGTCGGGTTTCCATGTCATGATAGGAGATCTCTAATCCTTGGCCTTCCATATACTTGAAATGTTCCAACCTGACCCTTCAGTTCCATTTGAAGGCTATAAATGGGCCAATTTCGAGCTATGGAAAGAAGGAGAAAGAATTCAACTTTGAGAGCAAAGTTACTCTGGAGAAATTATTTACTTCATATTGAGTCTGCATCCCTTTGTCCTTTAAGTCTGAACATAGTGTTCAACCCCCAAGCTCTTCCCTTATTGATGGACAACCTCATTGTCTCCCTTCTATGAGCTTGCCTTTGGTGGAGGATTGAAGTGGTGGAGGCCCAGCTGGAAGGATCTTAGTTTCTCTGTTTCGAACTGTGCCGACATGGAAGTCTATAACATTTTCACTTCTGCTGATCATTTAATAATAGAAATACTCCTTTCCCATCAAATTTATATCTTGCAAATATATGAATTATTATCCATGGGCATATTTGTTATTTATATTAATGGATTATGCTATCTAATGTGCTAACCTTTTATATTATCACCATATGCTTGCTTTTCTTGTTTGTTGAGAACTTGTTACAGGTATATAGATTTGGGTCAAAGTGCTCAATGGTTGACATAATTGAACATCTGGATGAGGTAGGCCTCTTTCTTATCTCACTTGCATATTAGTTTATATAGCATGTTTTTGGGATAGAGTTGATTTCTGTAGTCATTTATGTCTATTGTGGTTTACCCTAGCCATAAAGAGTTTTTCCCTCGTAACAGAATTGGCAACCATACTAGGGGTTGATCTTCTTTCTAAGGGCTTGGAGTACTTTTCCTCCTTACATTTCACTCGTTCCTTTTTGTTTCTTGTCGTATCTCTGCTTCACAGTTTTTTTTCACTTTGGGTCTGAGCTTTCATCCTTTCTCCTTTGCTTGGCCTTGGTTTGAAACATATATGCGATTTTTTCCTTGATAGTAGTGTATATATGTAGGTTGTCCGTCTGCAAGTTGCATACATACGCTTTGTTTTCCTAAACAATTGTGTACATCAACTTTCCTTGCTTGTTTTCTTGGTCTGATGTTTGTTGGGTGGGATTTGATGTTTATTGAGCCTTCTTGGGTCTCTTTAGTGCTTGTTAATTGTCTCTTGGATGACAAGAAACCTGTTTGGAGTTGAATTTTTGGGTGGAGTCTTTCTCATCACCTTTTCATTTTGATTGTCCTTGTACATTGGGCTGGGTGTTTTGTTGCTTGGTATTCTTCTTGAGTTATTTATTTCTATACACAATATAATTTATATATCAAGTGTCTTATCCGTCCATGAATTTTCTCTTTGTTATATTGAAAATACAAAAAAAAATAGGCATTTTGCATTTCTTGGCATTTTTGTCTTTTGAGTCCTTGTCATTAGCTTAGTGCATTTAGTGAAAGATTGCATTTTTTTTCAGAAGCATATAATTCATTGAAAGTTAAAGTTAGGACTTTGCATTATTTTCATATTTACTTTTCTTGTAGATTCATAACACCATGAGTTTCACTACCATAGCTCTTTGAGTAATCATAGCCATTAAAATTAACGCTATAATTTAAAATTGATTAGTTACAATTCTATTTTCTAGGGTGCACAAATTAGCTTAGGATTTAGTGCCTTGGAATAGGATTTTGTGAGTAAAATTCTCTAAGGCAATTGAATCAACATATTTGTCTGAGAAAAGAAGTGGAGAAATACATTGTATAATTGGTAATATCAAGAGGTTCCACTGACACTGGAGTTAATCATGAGTTCGCGCAAGGTTGGTTGAAGGGATATCCCCCTGATACCTTCTTAACGTCAGAGATATTTCTCGGGATCTATTGGTATCTGGGGATCTTTCTAGTGCCTTTACCTCTGTGAGAGGTGGTGCTTTCAAGGTTTCAGGCTTTGCTACCCTTCCCATACGGTGGACCTAACTTACAACTGCTCGCATGTGCATCGATTATATATTGGTTGCCTATTTGCTTGACCTAGGTGCCACATAGGCTACTTGAAGGGGTTATTCTGCACATACCTTGGGTCAGATAAGGGTCAGACAACACACAACCTTTATGGAGGATTACCTCTCCAAGGGGATCTGACCGACTGGTTTTTAAGCCCACGAGGACCCTTATAACTGATTTTGTTACCTCCGATATTTAGCAGGGAGTCTCATGCCCCTCTTGGGCGAGACATACCTTCTTTAGGGAGGGAGGCCACTCATCCACTTTACCCCATTTGTATGCATATTGGTCATTTGAATTTTGGTGTACTCTTTGATTACCAGTTGGCCTTAGGATATATTTTTTATTTTTAGAGACTTAAGTCATTGTGGAGTTGGACCAGCCTCCCCGCCAGTCCCGTCGCATGTTACAGTCACCACCAGATTTCAATTATTTTCCTTCTAAAAGGCATAGAGTTATTAGGTGTGGTACACACACATCCACTTTTCTGACTTGTGATTCTATAAGGATGAGTACTGAACCTAGTCTTCAAAACACTAGGATCCCTTCGACTCCTACACCCACTATAGTTAATGGCACCCCTTTGACTCCTACAACCACAATGGTTGTAGTGTTGGAGGCACCTATAATTGCTATGGTTTGGTTTATAGTAAATGCTTAAGCTACCACCTTGAACCGTTTTGGGTCTCTTGGTCACTCACCGAGCTATAATGTTTAGTCCATCCCTATGGCTCCTAGTCATTTTTCCTATGGTATGCCCAACTTTACTTCATAGTTTTCGAACACCATCCCAGCTGCTGGTCCTAATGATAGAATTGGGCTTGGGGGCACTACACCTCCTTATAATCCATTTTCATTTGGTGGTTCTCACATCCCTCAAATGACTCCTAATATAGGAGGTGTTCATGCTTTTAACTCCAGGTCTAATCCTATTAGTTTTGGGTGGAACAACCAAATTGGTGAACAAGCTTCAGCTCAAATTCCCTCCTATACCCCTACCTCCTCGGTGTCAATTTTGACAAATACATTTTGCATGAGGAATCCACTTCTATCCTCCAAATTCCCACCCAGAGGAGGTCATTTTCACGCTTTTCGTAACCCCCAACCTGGATCCAATCTGACTGGGGGAAATTTGTATAACCCCCAATAGAACATTCCTGCTGGAATGATGCCTAGCCAACCTTTTATGAATCATATTAAACGAGGGCCTTATAATCCTGGATAAGGCCATGGTGCTTACCAGGACCCTGGATGGGCTGCAGTTCCTGAAGCACAATCTTTCCCGGGAGCTTCGGACCAGATGTCGCAACCCCGTCTCCCTTTTCTAGCCATGCTTAATCTGCCAGAATTGTCTAAATTAATGAACGACCCTATGAGTCATGATCCTACATGTCCCCCCGTCCCCACCAAGATTCCTTCAAACATCCTGAAATTTGAGGGTAAGAATGGAGAGGATCTTGGTGATCATGTCACTACCTTTCACCTTTGGTTTTCATTGAATTCCCTTAATGACGATTCTATTCATTTGAGATTATTTCAAATCACCCTCTTTGGAGTTTCAACGAAATCGTATATTGAGCTACCTAGGGGGGCATATGGGATTTTTATTCAGTTGGTGTTGGTTTTTATTAACCACTTCCAGTTTCTGATTCGTTACAATGTTGGCCTAGAACTTTTGTTGACTTTACGCAAGGACAACGTCACTCATATCTCGAACTATATCCAGTAGTGGCATAGACGAAAGATTTTGATTAAGACGCCTACACCCCCGACCTTTCTTTTAGAATGGTTCCTTAAGCCTTTGCACGCTCCTATCTCAAAGGATGTTGCTACTTTTGGGGTTACCCCTGAGGAAGAAGTGATCTTAGGGCCTAGCAGTTAGAATTGAGATATTCTCAGTCTGGGATGTTATACCACCTTCTTCTAGACGTACCATGGTCAACTTACAACCCTAGAAAAAAGCCCATACCTCATGTTGACGACATTTTAGGTACCGCCAATGTAAATTCCATAGACTCGTGACTACCGCCAATGTAATTTCCATAGACTCATGACAAGCCATATGAAATATTTTTCTCTAAACTAGTCTGCAGGAGGGCTATCTTTGTCTATGTCTTCCAACCCCACTCAGTCGGTGGATGTGCATTCCGTGCAATCGTCAGCCAACCCAAATGGTAACCAGCAACCAGGCGAGAATAAGAATAAAGGATGTAATAATTGTAAGGGTGGGAAAAATGGTAATAAACCCAAGGACAATGATAATAATGAGAAGATGAATAATAATGTTGGAGAGGGAAAAGGAGAAAGATGTAAGGTGAATTTTCCCTATAATCTTTGCACATATGATCACCTTACCCATTTATGCCCCAAACTTGTAGAAGTTGCGAGGATTTTATCTCAGCCACCCTCCGTGCTGACGAATCCATTCCCACATAATCATCACATGGCCTCGAGCTCCTCAAACACCAAAAATGTGGATGGTGGGAGTCAAAACCTGCCATTACAAGACGACAACTGTTTCTGTATCAATATGGTCGATGTGAAAGTCAACGTAGCCACTCGATCTCGATATTATGGATATTCACAAGCTATTCTTGGTCTAGAATATCCTCCTCCTCCCCAGAGATGACTTTACAGATTGAAAAACCAAAGCCACCACCTTGTATTCCGAAAGGAGTACTCAAGCGCTCTACCCACAACCCAAATGCTAGAGCCACCCATAACTACTCTATTGTTGAGGACCTCGGTCAAACCCCTTGTGAAATGTCGACTTTGGAGGTACTCATGACATGTCCTTCAGAGAGGAATGCTTTACTATCTAGTTTAGGAGCTCTAGAACCCAATGGCTCAAAAGTTATTAATTTTGACATCATGGATTTGAAGCCTTGCTTGCGTTACCATGTGGCTTTCCAAATCCACATGGAGTACTCAAATTATACCATCAAACGTGTGGTTGTTGACGAAGGTGTTGCCACTTGTGTGATGTCCCTGGTCTGCTGGAAAGATTTTGGTTCTCTGACTCTTTCTAAGCCATCGAACATGTAGACTACTTTTGACGGCCATTCCTTCCACCCTCACGGTATTCTCCCTGCCTTTTCGGTCTAGTTAGGTGGGAAGACGATAAAGGTGGAGGTAGAGGTAGTTGTTGCACCTATTGATTATAATTTGTTACTAGGACACAATTGGACCTATTCTATGGTCACCTTTTTATCGTCCATCTTCCATACCCTTTGTTTTCCTCATGAAGGGAAGATCATGATGATAAACCAGTTATCCTTTGTGTACTCTAGTCCTAATGCATCTATTGGACCGTCGATCCCTGTGATCGACAATTCTCAGCCAGAAACAAATAATATTGGTGTTGGAATGTATTCTTCCCTTATGGGTACTTTCGACTTCAAGACACCAATTCACCATGTTTATGCCATGTCTAATAGGCCAGTTTCGATGGAGAAGTCCATATTTTTCCACACTTCCTATTTTAACGATCCTTGGACCCTACCTTCCTCGACCTTGTCTTGTGAGGGTCAATCACATACTGGCATTATATCACCAACCTCTGTTAGTCATGTTGGAGATTGGTTGACAACCTCTACTAGTCATTTTGAAGACCAACAACCAGCCGCTGCAAGTCATGTTGGGGGCAGAAATCTAGTCATTTCTAGTCACACTACACATACATCACCTACCTATGATATTCATGTTGAGGATTCATCACCAACCTCTGCCAGTCATGTTGGGGATTTTCTACTAGCCTCTGCAAGTCATGCTGGGAGCATGTCACTAGCCACTGCAAGTCATTCTGGGGGCATTCACATGATTGAGAATCTTAGATGTCTAAGACGTAAGCCCAAGTTCCTTTGTAGGCTTTGTGAAGGAGATCACCTTACTCATTTGTGCCCTGCTACTGCTCTGGTACAAGAAGTGTGGTCCTTTCCTGGGGGACCTTCGGGTTCTGAGTCATCTTTATATTCTCAACCTTCTTTGGTTAATACATCACTCATGCCAATGCAATATTTGGTTGACACCCCTCTTCCTTTAAAGGTTGATGCATTTCTTGACCTTGTTTTCTCCCATCAAGTTCAACTAATGGTCGTGTCGATGCAATCTTTGACTGGAAACACTCTTGTTTTTGGGGGTGATGCACCTCTTGAACTTGTTGTCTCACATCCTATTCAACCAATGGATGAAGAATTGGTCATGCCGATGCAGTCTTCAGTCCATCCCACTCTTCTCTTGGAGAGTGAGAATCCTAAGGAAGTGACATTGCCGATGAAATATTTGGTCAATCCCACTCTTGTTTTGGAGGGTAATAAGTCCTTCGACCATGTCCTTATCATCTCTAGTTATGTACCTTCTTCACTAAGGATCATTCCACTCTCTTCGAGTATTCTCCCTCCAAGTCCCGTGGTGGTTTCCTTTGATTGGAATGATATTGTAGAGCCTCGACTTCCTTCTTCCACACCCTTCCAGATAAGGGGCATTCTTTGATACATTGTAGATAAGGTAACCTCTGCAAGTATTTTATCCCCCTTGACTTGGAGAGATTTGGGTTTTCCCAAGCTCATGTCGGCTATTTGTAAGATACAGACATTCCATAGAAGTCCAGCATGGGAGCCTTGGCCTCCCCTGTGACTTGTCTCCTAGAATATCCCAAACGAGTATGAGTTAAGATCTTTTTCGACTTGTCTAAAAACAAAAAGATTGTTGAGTGATTTGTCCCTTTCACACTCATTAAATTGGACTGGAAAGGTCATGGATCTTATTTAAGCTCTTTTCCGACCCGTTCTCAAAAAGTGAAATATTGTCGAGTGAACTTGTCTCTTTCACACTCGTAAATTGTATTTGAAAAGATGTTTATTTGGCACAAGTTAATCCCATTTTCACACCAAGTAGACTTAAAGACATAAAAAATGATATTTTTTGGTGCTAAGCTATGATCGCATCTCATGCCCTTGCTTGCAGTATTGAGCCTTTAGCCGGTTCTCACTTTGCATTATAAACTGTTTGCCTCAACAGTTTTGCATCCTCAACCAAGCAGATCCTTGTTTATATCCTTTGCAATTTGACACCCTATACCTAGGAGGGAACATTCCACCGAGTGTCCATCTCCTACATGCATCTCCTTGCATTGAGCATACATATGTTCCATTGCTGGAACTAGTTTTTCTTACTTGTGACACTTGTTTTCTCCTATGTATCATAGCATTCATTTGTCTA
>SNQJ01S0072117.1:38107-52042 GCA_010110895.2 Picea sitchensis | reverse complement strand
TCAAACCTTTGAAGGAGTCGAAGGAAGGCATATTGACGATGGATCATAGGAGGACAAGTTCTCAGAGGAAGAGACGGACGGTCGAAATTCTCTGAGGAGAATTCACGAAGTCCCGTGAGATGTTAGATCTCACAGAGAAGCAGGGAAGTTACGGAGAAAGCATCAGAAGGTTCTAAGCTCAGGAGAAGTAGGACCATAGAACCAAGCCACAAGGGCTGTTGGATTTACATGTGGATACTTGTATCGGGTTTTCGTGGGTGGAAGTCCCGTAAACCTTGCATCGGTAATCATGATATACTGAACCGTGAAATCCTGAAGGCCAAGAGCACAGCGTGTGACCATAGGAGTTAGAAAGGCGGACAGGTGGCACACTACTTCAGAGTTTCATGGAGTGAAGTTTCGAAAATACTGAAATTGGATTTGTGATATTGCGAAATACGAAGTCCCGATGAGGTGAAGTAGTGTTGAAAGTCAGAGTTCGTGAGTGTATCGGAGTTTCAGCAAATCAGGATTCGGGAGTCGAGGAGATGAGTTTTATCGACATCACAAGAGACGAAATTGCGATAAGGAAAATCCCGAAAAGGAAAAAGGAAAGGTTAGCGTTGACTATTTCGGGTTTCAGGGATTCAATAGACCAACGCTTGACCACTGGATTCGCGAAGTTGTGAAGTCTGATCTCCCAAGTGTAAAGAGGGGATCCCGTGAGAGTTTGTTGTGGGTGCAGATTTCCCAATAGGGAAATAGAAGAGCCATTTAGAGTTCTTCAGGCTAGTGGTAAAGGAAAGATCCTGTGTTGACGTGGACCTTCCGACCTGCGGGTTGAGAGGTTGTGAGCGTCGATGGTCATCATTTGGTATCAGAGCTTAGAAATGTTCTTTTCTTTCTGTAGCAGAGAAGAGGAGGATTCATTATGCCGCCAAGGAGAAGGGACAAACAAACACCCAATCCACCAGAGGAGAGGGAAATGCCGAGGAGAAGAGGTAGTTAGATGACTGGTCCAACCATGCAGAAAGAAATGTGTGATCTATGAGATAGACTTGAAGACATGGAGACAACCCAAAGACGCACAGTTAGTGCTAGGGATCTTAGTTATTCCGAGAGTGAAATTGAGGCTGAACATAAAGAATAAGTTGTAACCGAAGATCCAACAAACGAATGTTTGATCAAAGCTATTGCAAGAATGGGTGCAAGAGAGAAAATGGACATTCCAGTTTATGAGGGAAATTTGGATGCAGAAGAGATTCTAGACTGGATTAGAGCTCTAGACACATACTTTGACTATGAATATGTCGAAGAGGACAAGAAATTCAAGCATGCTGTCACTAGATTGAAGGGACATGCAACATTGTGGTGGGATGAACTACAAGATAAGAGAGGTTGCAAAGGAAAGAAGAATATCAAGAGTTGGGATAGAATGATCGTGAATATGAAGGCGAAATTCATCCCCAGAGATTATTAGATTTCTCTGTTCAGGAGGATGCAGAACCTGAGACAGAAGCTGATGACAGTGAAATAATACACTGAGGAATTCTACAAGCTGAACATCAGGGCAGGTCATCAGGAAAGTGATGATGAAAAATTTGGCAGATATATGAATGGTCTAAGATACGATATCCAGGGTGATATGAGCATGGTAACCATCCGAACAGTGGAAGATGCTTATCAGATGGCTCTGAAAGAGGAAGAGAAGCTTAGACGAAAGTAGGGTCAGAGAGGTTGAGGCAGAAGTCAGCCCAGAGGTAAATCAATTGCCCAGGACAAATATCAAAAGCCCAAGGAGGACTGGAGGAAACCTCTGACTAGAACTAAGAGAGGTGGAACCTCATAGCGAGGCCAATATGCTAAACAGAGAGGGTAGCATACTGAGTAGAGAGGAGATTATGCTGAAAATAATATTTTTCCTCATACTAGGGGTAGAGGAAGAGGAAGAGGTGGAGTAATAACATGCTTCACATGTGGAAAGAATGGGCACAAGTCGTACAAGTGTCTAGATAAAAAGAAAGAAGGGGGAGAAGCTCACATCACTGAAGCACAGAGGCGGGATGTTGAGGCAGAAGACGCTGAAGGCGAAAGATCGTTGATGATGCGAAAAGTCCTTTTGACACCAGAGAAGGAGGTGGAGAGTTCAGTCCAAAGGACCAAACTTTTCTGGACTTCTTGCAAGACCAAGGACAGGGTATGCAAGGTCATTGTAGATAGTGGTAGCACAGATAATCTCGTTTCTACGGAGGTGGTAGAAAAGCTGGAGCTGGAGACGATTGATCATCCAAGCCCATACAGAATTTCGTGGCTACAAAAAGGACACCAGGTAACTGTCACTAAACAATGTTTAGTTGAATTTAAGATAGGAGGATATAATGATAATATATTATATGATATCATTCCTATGGATGTTTGTCATATATTGCTGGGTAGATCGTGGCAATATGACAGGAATGTGATTCATGATGGGAGAATGAACACATACACCCTAGAGAAGAATGGGAGGACTCACATGTTGCTTTCAATCAAGGATAAGGAGGTGAAACCGGAAGTAAGCAACACTGTACTTCTCATGAGTGGGAAGGAACTTCTTAATGAGGTTAAGAAGAAAAAAGAACCAAAATTCATTGTGGTCAGGAAACCAAAGATTGTTTTGACCATCACAAGGTTGGATGATTTACCAGAAGAAGTTCAGGAATTACTGGAAGAGTTCGCTGAAATAATAGTGGACGAATTACCTCGTTCGTTGCCACCGATCAAAAGTGTGAGCCATCATATTGATCTCATACCAGGAGCCAGTTTTCCAAACAAAGCCGCATACAGATTGACGCCACAAGAGAATGAAGAGGTTAAAAGGCAAGTCCAGGATTTGCTGGTCAAAGGATTAGTCAGGGAAAGATTGAGTCCATGTGCTGTTCCGACAGTACTCAGTCCGAAGAAAGATAGGGGCTGGAGGATGTGTACTAACTCGAGGGAAATCAACAAGATAACCATCAGGTACATATTTCCATTTCCGAGGATGGATGATCTGATGGATAGCTTGAGGGGAGAAAAGTATTTTTCAAAGATTGATTTGAAAAGTGGTTATCACCAGATGTGCATGAGAGAAGGTGACGAGTGGAAGACAACATTCAAAACCAACGAAGGGTTGTATGAATGGCTTGTTATGTCGTGTGGCTTAACAAATGTGTCGAGTACCTTTCTGAGGTTGATGAACGAAGTCCTAAGGGAATTCATCAGAAAATGTGTCATTGTGTATTTAGATGACATACTGGTTTTTAGTAAAACAGTGGCAGAGCACCTGAAGCATTTGGCTACAGTGATGCAGAGGTTACAGCAGGAGAAGTTGTTGATAAACATGAAGAAATCCTCATTCATGAAGACAGAGCTCATTTACTTGGGGTTTTTTATTTCTGCAGATGAGTTGAGGATGGATCCAGATAAGGTGGAGGTAATAAAAAATTGGCAATCACCGAAAAATATTTTTGAGGTGAGAAGTTTTCACGGATTGGCTAGTTTCTACCGAAAGTTCATCAGGAATTTCAGTGGAATTAGTGCATCGATGATGCATACAATGAAGAAAAGACACAAGTATTTTCACTGGACAGAAGAAGCTGAGAAGAGATTTAATCTGTTGAAGAGGAAGATCATGGAACAACCAGTTTTTGTGTTGTCGGATTTCCGAAAGACATTTCAGGTGAAATACGATGCAAGTAGATTTGCAATAGGGGCAGTCTTGAGTCAGGAAGACATGCCGATAACATACTTCAGCGAGAAGCTGAATGAAGCGAAAGTGAAATACTCCACATATGATAAGGAGTTTTATGCTATTATTCAGGCATTGAAGAAATGGAGACATTACTTGATCCCGAAGGAGTTCGTCTTATACAGTGACAATCATGCATTGCAGTTTGTGACTCAACAGGAAAAGTTGAATCATAAACATGTCAAATGGTTTGAGTACATGCAAAATTTCACTTTTGTGATTAAACATATTTCTGGTACTACTAACAAAGTTGCTAATGCTTTGAGCAGGAAGTGTTTGTTGTTGCAGGAGTTCAAAGTCAAAACGTTTGGTTTTGATGATCTCAGAAACATGTACGCCGATGATTAGGATTTTAAGTAAGTGTATGAAGTAGCTGAGAATCCAATTCTCAGAGATAGAAGCCAGTGGGTAGAATGCATGATCCAGGAAGGATTACTATTTAAGGGTAATCAAATGTGTATTTCAAAATGCTCCATGAGGGAGAATCTGCTAAAGGAGAAACATAGTGGAGGATTGGGGCACTTTGGTCACAACAAGACGTTCACAAAGCTGAATGAGTCATACTTTTGGCTGGGAATGCGAGCAGAGGTCAAGATATTTGTGGACAAATGCAGAATTTGCCAGCATTCGAAGGGAAGGAAGTAGAATGCAGGATTTTATCAACCATTGCCCATACCAGAGAGGCCGTGGGATGCAATCACCATGGATTTTGTATTGGGGTTGCCAAGAACAGAAAGAGGATTTGACTCGATATTTGTGGTGGTGGATAGATTTTCCAATATGGCACACTTTATCCCATGCCAGAAGACCAGCGACACAACTCACATTGCGAACCTGTTTTTCAAAGAAGTCATTCGACTTCATGGCTTACCCAGAAGCATAGTTTCAGATCAAGATACAAAGTTCGTAGGACACTTCTAGAGGACCTTATGGAAGAATTTGGGGACTAACTTGTCTTTTAGTTCATCTTATCATCCTCAGACGGATGGACAGACAAAAGTAGTGAACAGAAGCCTGGGATACTTGCTGAGAAGCTTGGTGACATAACACCATAGCCAATGGGACAACGTATTACCATAGGCAGAATTATCTTATAATGACTCGGTTAATAGAAGCACAGGGCAGATTCCATTTCAGATTGTCTATGGCATGCAGCCGAGAGGAATTTATGAGCTGAGAGATTCAGAACAGATTGCAACTAGGAGCGCTAGTGCAGAAGATTTCACAGAGGCGATGAAAGAACTTCACGGCCAGGTGAAGGAGAAATTGTAGAATTCGAGCCAGGAATATAAGCGCAGAGCCGATCAACACAAGAGACAAATTTAGTTTGAGGTTGGTGATTTGGTTCTGGCACATTTAAGAAAAGAAAGGTTCCCGAGAGGAACATATAATAAGTTGAAGATGAAGAAAATCGGACCATGTAAGGTCTTGAAGAAATTTGGGGCGAATGCTTACAAGATTGAGTTACCCGATGTGATCGGAATTTCTCCGATATTCAATATCTCAGATTTGTACCCATATAGAGCTGGGGAAGCAGGAGCAGAAAACGAACAACCAGAGGAGCAGTGACGAAAGTAGATGCCAATGGAAGAAATGTCGCAGATGGAGTGCATACTAGACAAGAGGGTCAGTAGAAAGACCAGGCGAAAGAAATACTTTGAATATTTGGTCAAATGGAAGGACCATCCAGTTGAAAATGCCAGCTGGGAGAGCGAAGTAGAAATACAGAAGCATGGACAGACCATGCATGAGCTCATGGACAAGAGCCCATGAAAATTTTCAAGCCAGGGAGTATGATGCAGGAGCATCTTAAGCGAGCCAGCGCGGAGACAATCGGACAGCTGGACAAGCCCAGTGCAATTTTTTTGAAATTCCCTTAAAATAAATGCACCAACGGTAAATAAATTGAAACCATTAAATGAAGGCTCACTTGTATAATGTAACGGACCTTGAGCGATTTTCTCTCATCCTTAGTAGGTAGAAGGCATTTATAGTGGTTACTGCATGTAGGTAGAATTTTATGTGTAGATTTGACAGTTTAAAGCGCAAGAGGGAAACGAGATATAGAAACCCTCATTGTGTATTGTAAAAAAGAGGCAGCATTAGTGTATGAAGAGCATAGAGAAGAAGAAGAGAGATGTGTAGCAGACTCCATGTATAGAAGTTCTGAATTAATCCAAAGAAAGTTGTGATTCAGACTCATGGTGTTCATATATTCTCTGTGTATGCATCTTTGAATGTTATGCTCATGAATGCTTTACTCTTTCTGTCATGCAATTGATTTTATGCTATGTATGAATGATTTCTTATTGAATGTTTGAAATCTGAGAGGAAAGGGAAAAGGAATGAGTTTCAATTGTTTCTCTATCTGAGCAAGAGTTCCTGCAAAGAGTGCAGTTGAATTGTCCGCAAGGAGTGCGTTGACAAGGTGTTCAGAGGTTCGTCTCTATAAGCTTAGGAGAGATAGCTTTTGTTCTCATTCACACCAGAGGTGCAGTCAGGCACAGGAGCCGAGCAAGGAGTGCGCAGGCTGAGCAAAATCTCAGGGTTGTGGACCTGACTGAAGCATTGAGAGACTGCTGCTGCAGGTGTGCGCAGGGTCGAAGGTTTTCAACACTTGGAAGTGGTTGAAGGTCTGCCACAAGGAGTGCGTGCAAGGGTTTTTTTTTTCTGGAAGACTTAGAGTTGGGAAAGCTCAAAGGAATCCGACCTTCGAAGGAGTCGAAAGAAGGCATAGTGATGATGGATCACAGGAGGACAAGTTCTCAGAGGAAGAGACGGATGGTCGAAATTCTCTGAGGAGAATTCACAAATCCCCGTGAGCTGTTAGATCTCACAGAGAAGCGGGGAAGTTACGACGAAAGAGTCGAAAGGTTCTAACCTCAGGAGTAGTAGGACTGTAAAACTAAGCCACAAGGGTTGTTGGATTTACACGTGGATACTTGTATTGGGTTTTCGTGGGTGGAAGTCCCGTAAACCTTGCAATGGGAATCACGATATCCCGAACTGTGAAATCTCGAAGGCCAAGAGCACGACGTGGGACCATAGGAGTCAGAGAGGCAGACGTGTGGCACACTACTTTAGAGTTTCGTGGAGTGAAGTTTCGAAAATACTGAAATTGGATTCGCGATATTGCGAAATCCAAAGTCCCGATGAGGTGAAGTAGCATTGAAAGTCAGAGTTCGCGAGTGTATCGGAGTTTCGGCAAATCGGGATTCGAGTGTCGAGGAGACGAGTTTTCTCGACATCACAAGTGCTGAAATCGCGATAAGGAAAATCTCAAAAAGGAAAAAGGAAAGGTCAACGTTGACTGTTTCGGGTTTCGAGGATTCGAGATACCAACGCTTGACCACTGGATTCACGAAGTTGTGAAGTCTGATCTCCCAAGTGTAAAGAGGGGATCCCGTGAGAGTTTGTTGTGGGTGCAGATTTCCCGATAGGGAAATAGAAGAGTCATTTAGAGTTCTTCGGGCCAGTGGTAAAGGAAAGATCCTGCGTTGACATGGACCTTTCGACCTACGGGTTGAGAGGTTGCGGGAGTCGACGATCATCAAACTTTCACTTTACTTTTTTTTTTTAAGGTTATAGTATAAACTTTCAATTTTACACAGGAATACTTTCCACTCTAATGATTTAGCATTCAAACAAGGAATATATCTACACAACAAGTAGTCCCTGCCTTCAATAGTAAAGTTACAGTGCTCAGCCAACATCAGAATGTTTACAGTTTAGTTGAATATTGTATTTTCTTCAATTAACTCTACAATGTAACTGGACATTGTTATGGAGCCATCACCTTACCCAATGGAAATTGATCTCATACAATTTTTTCACAAAAATTTAGTTGTTTGTTAATGACTCTACAAGTTACTTAAATATAGAGGAACAAAATATTAAAATATGTCTTAAAGAACTAATCAAATATACAAAAAAAAATCCAAATTAGAAACAAAGTTATTAGTATGCCTAAAAAATCCATGGTTACAAAAGGAATTACAAAGTAAAAAAGGAATTAATGTGCAATAGTGTAATGCATTGTAATCATTTCAAAAAATATTAAATCAAAACTTAGTAATATAAATTTGAATGTATTGAACATACATTTAAATACACATATAACTCAATGGAATGGAAGAGTAGCATGCAAGTTATCTTCACAATTAATCATGAAGTTTTTTGGCCATTTCTTGACTAGTAAATTGAATTTGACATTTCTTGAAATTGACAAATGTTGAAAGATGGATGATTCATATTTTGTGGTATAATTCTTATCACATTCTTAAATATTAAGCATGTGATTTAACGAATTCCAAGGAAATTTGTATTTACTGTTATTATTTAAATTATGTTGTTAGAAATTAGAATGTTGTTAGGAAAAGGTTATTGAGTTTTTACTTTTTTTTGAGATCCTATCTTATAGTAGTTTGTTTTGAAGTCACTTCATTGTTTTACAATTATATATGTAATGGATTTCTAATCAATGATGCTCAGTATGTGAGTGTAGGCTTACTTGTGTGAACCATTGTGGCCTCACCGTCTTGCTTTGTTATTCTCCAATTTCAAGGGTATCAGAGCTTGGCATGAGGCTGAGTAGTGACAG
The DNA here is from genome assembly GCA_010110895.2 of Picea sitchensis. Taxonomy (NCBI): domain Eukaryota; kingdom Viridiplantae; phylum Streptophyta; class Pinopsida; order Pinales; family Pinaceae; genus Picea; species Picea sitchensis. Next base: position 43,694 of record SNQJ01S0072117.1, on the reverse strand, counting down.
TGAGGCTCACCGTCTTGCTTTGTTATTCTCTAATTTCAAGTTGGTATCAGAGCTTGGCGTGAGGTTGAGTAGTGACAGGGGTGAGAAGAGAAGTCATATCCGTTTGTTGTAAGAGTGGAATCCGCTAGTTAAAGAGAACCTACACCGAAGTCGTGGAATAAAGGATAATCGATGTTGATTTGAGAAAAGATGGAGAGAGGAGATGCGAGAGGAATTTTGTGGAGAGAGGAGCCAAAGAGGGCCAAAAAATGAAGGAAGGAGAAGAATCCACCATGGAAAATGATTGATTTGCGAGAAGGAGATCAGCGGGTGCAACCTCTTCCACGACACTCCAACCACAACAACTAGATAAACAGAATCAACACCAACGGTGGATCAAGGATGTGAATTTCCCTTTCACTTGTTTGCTGCTGAGTAATGTGACTATTCTCTAAAAATATTCCCTGAGCAAAGGAGAAAAACGAAGATAAATCACTACTACTATTGAGAGGACCTCCGAAATATGTTGTTTGAAAGATGCATGCATGTAGAGGCAATCACTGTTTAGTATTGTGAATTGGTTCCTGAGTTGGATCGTGGACTTATTTAAGTATCAGATCTCCGTAAAGTCGTCGCTGCTTGAATCAATGTGAAGACTGGTGTGAAGACAGTGCCATAATGGAATACTGTTGTTTGGAAGACTAATTCGTTCAAGAGTATATGAGTGATGAAGTGACCTGTGTGAAGGATATTTCATCTTGGAAGTGTTGAATATTATTGTGTGTAAGAGGTGTGTTGATTTTGAAGTCGAATTTTTCAAGCGATAAAGGCTGGAAAAGACTGATGCCTCTGCCCAATATTTTTAGTATCCTTCTCATTTGCGTGATCTAATAGTGTTCTGTGTGAAGACAACAAGAATGAAGTTAATCACTATATTGAGTTGACCTAACATCCACCTTGTTCTTTGTAAGGCGAGGACAGTACCCTTAATGTATCTCATCACATGTTTTGCTACAATATGGTGAACATGTCCGGGCTCTACTAGGTACTGACTCAAGGTGGTCACAACAAAACATATATATTTCCTAGTATTTGTTAGATACATCAATGATCCAATGATTTGTCTATATATAGTAGCATCAACCAATTTTGACGAAGTATAAACCATAAACTTCAACTTGTTTCCATGGGTGTGTTCATGGATTTGCACTCCAACATGTCAAACCTATTCAGTATTTCAACTGCATACTTCCCTTGGTTAAGGAAGATCTTCTCTAGGATTTTACAAACTTTAAGACATAAGAAATAATGCATTATGTTTTTCATATCAAACTCTGTAGCAAGCTTCTTCTTGCAATCTGTGATGATCCTTTCTTCATCTGTCAAGAATAAATCATTTGCATATAATGGCAACATCACTGGCTCATCATTCATAACATTGAAGTAAAGGTGAGAATCAACTTTACTCTTGGTAAATCCCAAGCTCATCTGGAAACTGTCAGTTCTGCCATACCAAGCTCTAAGAGCTTTCTTCAACACATACAGAGGTTCCTTCAACCTGTAAACATGAGTCTTTCTATATTCAACTTCAAATCAATTTTTTCACATCATTTTGTACTAACGTGGTACACTTGCTCAGCTACAACTTAATCTTCTCAAATTATGTACTAGGTTTGTGTTCTTTCTGTAAAGCACTATTTGTCTCACTGCTTGAGAGTATGCCCTCTATTCTCTCTGCAAGTGTTCCTTGTGGAACCGAGACTCTGCACCTACAACTGCTATGAAGATGAGAAAAATTGGTCCATTCTCGTTGTGGCTACTGAATTCTAAGAGTAGCTCCTTTATTCTATCATGGAAACAACTTCATATGAGAGTGGCTCAATAACTGGCAATGAGGGTAGCTTATCTTGTTTCATGGAGGTAACTCAATCTCAAACACATAGACTACTCCCCTTGAATCTCATATTGTATCAAAATTATGGTTGTTCTGATTTTCTTCATGAATACTGGAAATATTTCTTCGATTACTAGAGTAAGTGTCTTGTCATCGTATTCTCCCTCTTGTTGGGAGAATCCTCTGGACACAAGTTAGGATTGTACATATTTATACTGTTATCTGCAACATGATTGATTTGTAATATCAATCTTGGAGTTTTCATTGACTTCCTTTTTCGTCTTAAGGAAAAATCCATATCCCAATCTTTTGACTGGCTTCCTTCTCTCTTAATGAAACAATGGAATCTTCCCCAGATATTTCATGTCTCCTAGAGGTCTTTGAAGCTATAATATAGTCTTCTTAACTCATGGCATTTGTCTGTCATTATCTTCATCTAATCCTTCCTAAGAGCAAGCTCATTCTAAGTCTACAAGGACTTCATCATATCTACATGATATACTTGGTGTTGAATACCAAGTCTTAATATGAAAAGCTGAGTAAGACTTCAAATGAATTATGCTTCCTGTCAAGGTGGCTTCATTATCCTTTGAACAAGTCTACTATGAGTTCTTGTTCTAATGTTCGATGATCTTTGGAGCCTTCTTCTCCTTACAGTCCATCTCGATATGAGATATTTTGTATCTCAAAAGTAGTTTCTTCTTCATCTTCTGAATGTATACGATCTTGTATATGACTTGGATAGTTTGATCCATGTCTCATCTAGTATGTTTCCTCTTGTAACCATGACTATAGCTTCCTTAGGGTTATCACCTGTGATCTGAAACAAGGTCAACAAAACAACAAGAAAGAATAATACTCTTTTGATAATAATAATAAAACAATAACATGCATAATCGTCACACTAGCTCCTTTAGAGATATCAATTATGACGTACCTGAAACAAAGATCAAAAGTAAGAAATACAATATGAAATGAGATCAACACTCTTCTAGTGTTGTGATCAAGAATTCCTCCATGGTAACCTCGAACCAACACAAGAAGTTTCTCCTAGAGGAGATGTTAATCGTATCTCATAAATGATTACAATAAACATTTATCTCAATATGCTCACATGATACCATGTATAATACTTTTGAAAGACTGCTACATCAACTATAGTGTTTACTTGTAATGAGGTAGTTATCAAAATTGTCATATGCAAATTTGAATTTTATCATCTTAATCAATCAAGACTCGAACATGGAGTCTTTTTCTGAAGAATGAGTGTGTTTTTTTTCTTCCAGGTCTCCTTCATTCAAGATGACAAGTTCTTTCTTCAAACTATCCTCTCTACTAAGACAATATGCTATCTTGACGGAAATCTAAGTTAGAGAATAAAATATAATCTCATTCTAATACTTTGGCTTTAATTTTGAACAAGGGTTAGTATGAAGGTCATAAATTCAATATACAACCTAGATGTTAAAATAATAACAAATAGATGCATATCAATATAATCAAACCCGGGGTGCATTATTCCACTGAATGGGTTGGATCTGAGATCCTTCTGGATCTATTATTGTCAACAGATCCTGTAAGTACCCTTTTAGAATAACAATACATTTTAACCATATGTAAGGACATACCTCTGAGAATATCTTGGTAGGATAAGGAGAACTAGGAAAATAAAACATGAGTCCCAACACTTCACAAAAACATTTACTACAACTAGTACTGCAGCTGGTACTGGCACTGCAACTGATGTTGCAACTTGCATGAAGGAACCCGCACTGCCACTGCAACTAATAGTGCAATTGTAACTGTAACTTGTACTACAACTGCAATTAGTAATGCAACTGCAACTCATACTACAACTGCAACTGCAACTTAGGGTTTTATGAGGAAACCCTAATTTTTCAACTTTCAAACTTTGGAGCGCTGACCTAGGGACTAGATGAGCTGGGCTGAGGTGAGTAGGCTGGAGCAGTCTGATTTCAAAAAATCCAAATTTTATCCCTTGAAATTGGACCAACTCAAATATGGACTCGTACTTCTCGTACGAGTTCTAGTTTCCTAGTTTTGTGGGTTTTTGGTACGATTAAAAACTAGGGTTTCACTTTCCAGAGGCTCTCGCCACTAAAAAGGAACACTCAAGCTTCCATTGAGTTTGGTAGGCTAGGGCGCACTTCCCTATATGATTTTTAGGCTAAAAATATCTTCTAATAAAAATCCCTAATTGTTTTTGTATGACAATAGTGACATTTTTTGTTGCCGAATGAAAGATGCTCTACTCAGTTTATCTCTCATACCATGTTAAATTTAGAGATTCTATTAAGTTCTTTTCAATTTAATGGACAATAATAGCATAATTAGGATCACTGAGAGAAACACAATCACAAGGTACACAACATTTTATCCTAGGAAACCCTCATGGGGGAGAAAACCCAACAATAACTTCCTTAATATAGATTGCCAATACAATTCCAAGATAAAAGACAACACCACCATGAATAACCAAGACTGAGCATGCACCTCTCTCTCATTGTTTTGGCAATTGCAACTATCTCCAAAACTTGTGCACTAGATGAGTTGCTGAGTGAGTGTAAGAATGAGGCGTTAGCCTCTCTTATTTATACTAGCTGAGGAGCACTAGGGTTGTGTATTTTCATCAAGTAGGGTTGACTTCTTCATCTAGTGGCTAAAACCACTTTAATTAGCCCCAAGGATAGACTTCTTAATTAACATCATTTGATTAGGGTTTGACCAATCCACAAAAGGGGATTTGGTCAAACATAAGTCCTGACATGATCAATCCACAAAAGGGGATTGATCTACATGATAATAACTCAATCATAATTAGAATATTCTTCTCAGTTACAATATTTAAATAATATTAAGAGGAGAAGGATAATTTTAAAATTGAGTTAGAGTGATTCATAATTGAATTTTAATTAATCAATTTATTTTGTGTGGTGGGAGAGTTAACAATGTGTAGAGATTTGTCTTTGTGAGTTTTTGATAAAAGTGAAGCATCTCATGAACAATTGGGGTGATACATCTCTAAACCATGATTTTATAGAAATTTTAAATAAACCATAAAATTCTATGAAAAAGTAATGAAAATGACATCACATTTTACAATAATACTATTTAACGATAAAATAATGTTTTAATTCTTGAAATATATATTTCACTTTTTTGTTTATAACTAGAGTATTAAATGATAAACAACATGATGCATCTATTTTTCAGGGTGTCCACTCATTTTTCTCGGGTCAAATTCCTTCATATAAGGCCTTAAATTGGGGTTTTAGTGTTTTTAATGGAATTTTTAATTTTTTAATTATGAGTTATCTCTTACTTTATGAGCTTAATCATAAAAGTGAGTTGACAAATAGTTTCATGCTAGTTATCTCTTAGGTAATAGTTAGTGGTAAGTTTTAGATTCATGCTAGAATTTTCTAAATTTAGGTGTTTCTCTAAAAAATAGTTGTTTTTCTAAAATAACTTGTTTTCAAAAATGTGAGATAACATCTCTTATAAGGGGTTGAACTTGGATTGTAATAGTTAGGATAGATAATGAATAAAAGAGAGTTATTTTTCCATTCTCCTATGTTTGCATGGTTTATTTGATCTTGTTAATAAATCTTAAGTTTTGACTACATCATAACATTTTTTAAAATAAATATCAAATAAGAAGACCATTATATTATGAATATAAATAATAAAAAA